>PVKE010019194.1:12468-28836 GCA_004027555.1 Craseonycteris thonglongyai | reverse complement strand
TTGATTTTTTTATTTTTAGTAATGTAACAGACCAAATATTCAGAAAACCACCTAATCTTTCTTATCTAAAATGATAACTGCTATTGTAGGAAAGCTATTTATTTAAATGCATGGTTGAAATAGAAGAAAAATAAAGTGATTCAAAGTATTATTCTATCTGATAAACTTGAATATTTGCACTTAGGGCTAAATTACTATTCTATCAAGCATATATAGAGGCATAATGACTCTTTCTGTCTAAGTGATATATTTACAAAAATCTCAAAATATAAGATATAGAAGTAAAGAAAATATTTTCTCAACTGTAGTAAAGAACTATTATAAAATATTTAGAAATACTTTTGGAAATAATTGTGTAATGTTCATACCTTAAAATTAAAAACAAAAACAAAAATACAGTGAAATCTGTCAATTCCAAAAAAACAAAAACAAGAAAAGAGATTTGCCATAAAATTAAAGATAATCGTTCAGTATAATATGAATGTCAACACTATACATTGATGTTTCTTTTAATAAAATATGAAAAAATAAGTTATTTTTAATTTCAAATTTGGTAAAATAACCTGAAAGTTTTCAAATGAAATATTAAATACACCTTAAAAGCCACAATATTTTTGAAAACTTCTCCATTTGAAGTGTAACACATGAAAAAAACCTAAAATGAATATAAATATTAATTGGTAAACATTTGAAGAAGAAAGGTAGGTATGATTTTCCCTGGATAATAGTTTCATCCAATAGAGGTATCCATTCTTTGTGCCATGTTTTGAAATACACTTAGCAAAGTTTTCAGAAACAATACTTGACATTCATCATTCATCAAAGAAATACCACGTAGAATATGTTTTGCTTTGTTTTCTTATTCACAATATTTACAATTTGCATTTGTAATAAAAATGAATGCTTTACTTAAAACCACTTCACCATCTGTTGCCAAAGGCATTAGACTCCTTTTAGTCGTTTTCTTTGAAGGAAGAGTCTGGGGATGATGACAAAGAATGCCCTGGAGCAAAGCATCTAAGTATCCAGGTAGTGAGTGCCCTTCCCTGTGAAGAAAAGTCAGCTTCCACTCCTGGCCTATAGCCTGAAGGAGCTTTCAATAAGCAAAGCATTTTCCTCAGAATTTTCTATTTTACCAAGTATTTGCATTTCGCTACATAACATGTGTCCTTGGCTTCAAAATGATTCAAGATATTCTCCATAAAATAGAACAAATGTTACCCAACTTGTAGAATAACTTTCCAATTTTTAAGTATTAGCTGATTGGAGAGAAAATTTATCTACAAGGCAAATTAAGTGAATTTTTAGACCTCTAGAGCCAGTGAGCTGTGAATTGGTCAACTGTTGTATAGAAGAAACTTCTCTGGCTTTTGACTTGAATTGGTCCAAACCTTAGAAATTACATCCATCCACAAAACAATAATGTCATTTCTAGTTACAAAGTGAAATAGTGATCTTTACGGTTTATATGCTTCCTATCCCATAATAATTTTATGGAATTACATAGTTCAATCAATTCTGCTATCTATGGTTATGTGATAGAAAACAAATTATTTAAGACTAAAAGAATCATCCATGATACCCCACGTTCACTTCCCACTTGTGCTCAGATCTCCCCAATGCTAAATGGACATCGAACAATGCTAAATGAACACTGAACAACGTTAAATGGTCACTGAATGATGCTGAGGGGGACTGAAGAATAAGAAATTTGGGAGGGTATTAAATAAAACATGGTGTCCCTACAGACAAAATCAATAGGTAGAAAAACATGTTACTTACCATACTCAGCCAAAATAGTAAGAAGCCAAGAGCTCAAGATTCAATACCTTACTCACTACTCACATCTGAGCCAATTTTGAATCCTGAACTCATTGGTATAATAAGTGGTAAGCTCCCTAAAAGGAAGAACCCTAATGCTACAGCTATTATATACATGAAATGATTTCCCCTGTTTTGCCAAAGGAACCTACAGCCATTTATTCAGGTGATTCTACACTAAGAAAAGGACAGTTTCCAGATTTTTTGAGGACTACTGGGTATAAGCTGTGGTTGACACTGATACTCAATGAAACGAATTGTCATTAGAGCTCCCTCTCAGAAGGGGAGAACAGACAGTAATTGGGCACCTGGGTAAAGTCTAGCTCACAGCAGTGCTACAGGCTCGGCAGACACCTAGTGGTCCTCTCCCTAGTTGCCAAGTGTATAATTATTCCTCCTATGCTTGTCAGCTGTAGTAACCTCGACATTGATTCCTTGGCCTGTGGAACAAGTGCTACCATATTGGGAAAAGCCAAATAAAACTCTAAAACTATCCACTCCCCCAGAAAGAACACAGTATCAGCAGCAGAAATTTATACTGTATACACCATTAAAAAAAATAAACAAACAAAAAAAAAGAAACAGCTCATGGCACCCTTATACATTGTTGCTGAGATTGCAAATCAGTGCAGCCACCATAAAAAAACAGTCTGAGGTTCCTCAAAAAATTAAAAATGGCACTCTCTATGACCCAGCAATTCCATGTCTAGGATCTCTGGCAAAATCCAAAATACTAATTCAGGAATATATATGGACTCTTATGTTCATCCCAGCACTCTTACAATAGCCAAGGTATGGAAGCAACCTAAGCGCCCATCCAATATAAGACTAGATAAAGAAGAGGTGGTACATTATACACTTAACTATTACTAGCCACAAAAAAAGAATGAAATCTTACCATTTGTGTCAACATAGATGGAACTAGAGGGTAATATGCTAAGTGAAACAAGTCAGACTGAAAAAGACAAATACTGTATGATCTTATTTACAATGTGAAATCCAAAGAACAAAAACAACAAACAAAACTGAAATAGACTCATAGCTACAGACAGCAAATGGCAGAGGGCAAGGAGGTTAGGGAGCTGGGTGCAAAAGGTGATGATATTAAGAACTATAAATTGGTAGATACACCATAGTCACAGGGATATAAAGTACAGCACAGAGAATATAGTCAATAATATTGCAACAACTATGTATAATGTCAGATGGGTACTAGACAAATCAAGGGGTCACAGCATAAACTATATGAATGTCTAGCCACTATGCTCTCACCTGAAACTAAAATAAAATATCGCAACTATAACTGGAAAAAAATTTTTTTTTAAAGAAACACTTCACAAGCACCTCTTAGAGCTATGCTGTAAGAGCAGTCTCCCAGCAGGAGACCTAAACACAAGATCATTGAAGAGCTTCTTTCAGTCCAGCCCAGTTTTACTCTCCTCACTAAAATTTTTACCTGGAGCTTATGAGCAATCAGACTGTGCATATTCACACATTTTTTTAAACTGCAAAAAAAATTAAAATATCAAATAATATTTTCTTCTTATCTGTACATCTTGCAAAATTTATAGTTTTTGTATTTTATAGATAATTTAAAAATCAAGCAATGTTAAAAAGCTTGTCCCCAGGACAAAAACAGACAAACATATCTATCTAACTTTAATGACCATTTATTCCCATTATTCCTTGCTATGGCAAGAACAAGATGAGAAAATTCTAAATGTAAAAGATCTTTATGGGGGAAGCTGGGATGGCTCGGTGGGTTAAACGCTCACTTTGCATTGCCAGGGACCGAGGATCGAATCCCGGCCCCGGCCCGTGCGGAACCATGTGCTGAACTGGGAGCTCCCCCAGTTCAGTTCTCTCTCTGTCTCTGTATTTCTCTCTCTCTCCCAAAAAAAACAATTAAAAATAAATAAATAAATATTTAAAAAATCTTTCTGACTGTAGAAAACAAAAATCATGGATATAATATATTGTCATGCGAAACATTATGCTCAGAGAAAAGTTAGCTCTTAATGACAGAGACCGTATGTTATCTCTTAGATCCCTTCATCCAGCTTAATGTTTCACTAAATAAATGAATTTATAAAAGAAATGGTGTATAAATAAATGAATTAATAAAAAAAAATAGCTCATGGCATGTCACTGAACCCTCGTAGAGACAGAACAACTGGCCATGAAGCATCAGGTGACAACGTACCAGGAACTGCCCATTATGAGCTGTGTTCTACTGGACCCACGAAGTTATAAATTTAGAGGGTTCCATCAGCTGTCTTATTTGGGAAATGCTATATTTTTTATCAAACTTGAACAGTCTAGGAAGGCATAGATAGACATGCATGAATGAGTTGTCTAATCCCTCCTGTCACCACTAAAGCTACACAAATAAATGCTTCGTAGCTCATGTCTTTGTTCATATGGGTGTCCCCACACATTGAATTGAAGAAGAAGAAATATTCCCAGGCTTTATTTATGGATGGGTTGTCTCTGTATGTGGGCATCAGCTGAAAACAGGTCGCATTATCACTATAGCTCCAATCAGGGTGGCTATGAGTGATGGAAAAGACAACATTTCCCAAAGGATGGAGCTGTTGACAGTGAAACTAATGGTAGCAGAAGTGGCACTGGATGGCTGGAAGTGGACACCAAGTATAAAGGTATTGTATCACATGCAGATGCCCATCATAAAGAATCCATGATGAGAGCAGCATTGGACAACCAAGTACCGGTAAATAAAATTACTTGACCAGTTGATGTTAGCTAAACTTCATACGCCACTTAGGGACTGACATGGTAGGCACACAAATGCAAAAATGGCTGTATTGTGAAAGTTAATTACTGCAGGCTTGGCATTAGTCTAAACCATCTTGTTAAAGTTTGTGCATGGCAATGACTTAGTCAAGGCATGAAACAGTCTGATTAATACAGTGTTGCTTTATAACCATGGGTCTGAAGAGTTTCCAGCCCATTTGTTCCAGCTTGCCAGCATTGTTTATTGATAAAAATGAGATTCATGATTTGCACCTGGCCTCTTAGAGATTCTGGGGAACTCTGCTGTTAAAGTTGGTTATGTAGCAGAAATATGTTAAATGGGCAGAAAAAAAAATCTCCAGCCAAGATTCCACTTGAGGTTCCTAATACCAAGGTATTCCATGCACACATCTGTGGTCTCTGATCCAAGGGGGGAGGGGGGTGGAGTGCATCCACCCATGGTCCTTCCAGATGCATTATAGTAGGAGCTCATACCTGATGTTTCTGAACCCCTGGTTTTACAACAGCCTTTGGCTGTGATGTATATTTTTATTTTAATGCTGTTGCAAATACATTTTTCTTGTAATAAACTATAGACTGTTAAGTATTTCATTTCAGATCATGTGAGTCTTTTTTAGCAATCAAACCCCGTTTAATGCCTACTATTAGTATAGTGAGTGGTAGAAAGAGAGGCTATGAACTGACTCAACATGGACTTGCATTTACCTAACCTGCCAGATACAGACCTGTTCTGAGACCACCAATATAACACTGTTACTCAAATTCAAGTTAGTTGGTAGCAAATCAACTACACTGGGCCCTCACTGTCCTAGAAAGGCCAGAAATTTAACCTCACAGGTTTTGAAACATATTCCAGGTATAACTTTGGCTTTCCTGCCTACAGAGCCTTAGATTACACTGCTACATGGGGCTTTAGAGATTTCTATTCCACAGGTATAGAATCTGTAATAACTTTTATGTTGCTTAACTACAAATCATCAGAAACTTAGTGGATTAAAATAATATCCATTTATCTCACAGTTTCTGTTGACAAGAAGTCCAGGTACATTTTAGCTTAATTCTATATTCAGGATCTTAAAAATTAAGGTGTTGGCCCGCAGGGGTGGCGAACCTTTTGGCGATTGAGTGCCAAAGTTTATGAAATAAGAGTATACTCACTTGACTCGCGTGCCAACCCATCGAGTGAGATAGAGGTATCGATTATTTTTATGTCTATAAGAGCATAAACAATAATTTTTAAAATGGTATTCACAGATCCACGTGCCGAAATTATTGCTCCGCGTGCCACTTTGGGCACGCGTGCCATAGGTTTGCCACCCTCGGTGTTGGGTATGTTCCTCCCTGGAGCTCAGAATCTTCTCTGAGTTGATGTGGTTACTGGCAGGATTTAGTTTCTTTCAGTAGTAGGATGGAGGTCACTATGGCTCTCACCGGGGGGTCACCTGTAGCTCCTATCAGTTTGCCTGGCATTTTCTACCACGTGCCTCTTAATGACCTGTCATTTTATTTTTCAAGGCCAACAGAAGACACCTTCTGCAGCTTAAATTTTTTCTGATTTATTCTGTCTGACCTCACCTGATTAGATAAGGCCCACCCACATTCCAAAAGAAGCTATACCTACCAGTTAGAGTAAGCGTTCCACATTGATTTCTTGGTTGGTGGAGTAAGAATCTTACAGTGGGGAAAGCCACTCTGAAACCATCTTCTTCCCCAGCAGGATATAACATCTCCAGTAAAAGTTAATATGGCTTTTGAGAAATAGTTCACGGCCTCAGTAAAGACAGAACACTTGAACAGGATGTAACAAGTAACCAGGCATCTAGAATTTTCCATTATAAGCTGTGTCCTTCTAGATCCATCAAGCTATGAGTTCAGAGTCTGTAGGCAGTCATAAGATGAGAATTATGTTCACTGGATTATAGAGTTTGTGCATATCAGGAAAAGAGAACTTGTGAGTCATTTTAGAGACCAGGCAGCAATACATGCAACCAAGGGATTCACTTCAAAGCCAAAGTGGTGTGAGTCTGGCTTGTAACTAAGGCACCTGCTTGTATCACGACTGTACTATACTCAGAAGCAGCTGGTCTCATAGAGGCTTGGAACAGCTTTCTAAAGAAATGATAAAGCACCGACTTGGAGGCAATCCTTTGAAAGAATGGATTGTCATCTTTCAGGATGCAGAATATGCTTTCAGTCAGAAGCTTCTGTACAGCTCTGGGTCCCCAAATGGGTCTGGAAACCAAGCAGTAAAAGCAGAATAGCCCCATTTGCTGTTGTTCCTAGTGATGCAAAGGGTATTTTGTGCTTCCTATTTCTGCAATCTTGGGTTCTGCAGGGTGGATGTTCTTTCCCCAAATGTGGCTCATCCTTGCCATAGGACACAGTAAAGCTTCCATTGAACTACGGCTACCTCCTGAGCACTTTGGGTCCAGTAGAAGAGTCATATGGCTGGTTGATTGACTAAAGTCAGCAGGAAGAGATATGACTGCATTTGCCTACAAAAGCAGAGGTCATAGTAATATATAAATGGAACCCAGGTGATCCGCTGGGCACTTCCTCATACTCCCAAGGCCTCATGATTGCTGAGTGCACACTTTTAGTAACTCAAACTGGAAAAGGGTATGATTCCCAAGAATTAAAGTTTCTCAGCAATTTATGTTTGGGTCACATCATTTATGTTTGGGTCACATCATCAAGTAGTACACCAAGGCATGCAAGGAGGATGATGAAGGAGAGGGGAATTTAGAATGGACAATGGAGGGAAAGATCCCTCCCAGTTATGGCCCTGACATAGTTCATTGCACTGACCTGCCTGTTCTCAGTTTCCTGTCAGGAAGAGAAGCACCAGGGAGAGGTGGAGGGGATCTTTCTGGAAACACTAGTGAACTTCGGAGCAGCTATGAGTCACAAGTTGTAGGCTGTGCTGGCCTTTCATATAAGACTCTAAGATGTTCCACAGGCAGCATATGGACACATGGCTGAGATACTGCTCTTACGACTCTCCCCCACATTTGTGCGGAGGCTGCAATCCCCACAGGCTGCTCCGACCAATGGCTGAGCACAGCAGTACATAATGCTACGGTATCATGCAGGAGTGTTTGTTTCTACAGGATGTGTGCAGAACGCTTTTCACAGAAAATTTTTGCTCTAGGATGCCCCTTTGGCCTCGCTAAAGCTTGCTTGCTTCAGAAAGAGTGTTTAAGTCTGAGAATCTACCTAATCCCTTTTACTTCTCTCTGAATTTAAAGTTTGAAGACACTCTAGATTTCTCCTCTTTTCATTTGCCTAATGACACATGCAATCTTGTAGTAGCATCCGCTTCTTGTAAAAGAGAACTAACACATCAGGCTTCCCCCAACAAAGTTGACCTGACTTTGAGAAGGGATATGAGAGAGAGATGGATGGGTCCTGCCTATGCAGCAACAGACACAAACCTCATGGACTCCAGGTGCAGTGGCTCATGGTCCTGAGTCATGCAGCGTCTGGGACTCGCATAGCCCCTGGGACAAGGCTAACGATGGAGAAACACCATCAGCTAAGAAGTCTTTCCAGCTTTTTAAATTTCCTAATCAAGTAAATTCCTAAAGTGTATAGAGGAGAAGCGCCCATTCTCTGGCGCTGCTGTATCTCATCGTTTACCAGTTACTAATCAATTCCAAATTAGGCAAAAACGATATTGACAACGAGGTATAGGTATGAGGACTAGGTATAATAATCTGAATAATTCCAATAATGATGATATAAATTCCTTGAATGAGGATTTGAAGGGTGATTAGAATAATAAGCAAGTCCTCATGCATCCTGATACCCGAGACAAGACCTGTAACTTACAAATTCCTAAATTCTCCAATTTGATGTATCTCTCGGTGGATCTGATATCATCACACTAAATAATTTTGGGTGAAGTCTGAGTTCTTAAATGTATGGATTGAGGACTCCTCGTACTATGGATTCCAGGATAAAATGCCTTCTGTAGCTGTACATTATATTCTCAGACTTATCTTAATAACCTAAAATCTCAACTTATAAACTCCATAACTATATTTTAGTCATCTAGCTAAGGTATAGAGGTCTTCAATAAACTGATAACGTGATAACAAATGAAAATTTTATCTCTATTCCAGCCCACTTCTTTTTTAATCAGTTAAGCTACTTACTCTAACTCTATGATTACTTAAAGTACAATAGGTCAAACTGTGTGTACCAATTTAGAAAATCCTAAATCTCAGATAAATTTGGTAGAATTACTTCTAAACATGCACAGCAGATGTGATGTAAATATGGATGTAATCATTCTCAAGTACTGGAAACTTTTTCACAGTCTTTGACTACAAATAAGAAAATTATCACATACCATCTGGTCTGTGTTATATCTATATGGCAGCATCTCCAATGTAAATTGTTCAAGGTCAATCTTTCTATAAGCTCCCTAATGTGAAAAATCTAATAAAGTCTTAACATTATCATATAAAAGCAATTAGCATTGTTTATATCAGACAACTGCAAAACAAGGTTTTAAATTTCAAGCATGTATTTCCATAATGCATGTATCATTAATAGGAAAATGAACCAGGCATATAAGGTATTTCTCAATCCACTCCTCATCTATAAGTGCTACATTCCACAAGAGTATCATTTCATTTTCACTGTTATAGTTTTGGATAAGCTTTCCCAATATACAGATATAATATTGTTGTGTAATTTTCACTTAATCACTTTCTGGTTATAGTATTGCTGAAAGGTCAAATTTTTCTTGAAGCATTTCCTGTCTTTTAAAACAATATACAGTTTATCGTATTCTTTCATTTGAAGCAGCATTTTAACCTTCTTTATATCTTCATTATTACTTAGTTGCTATTATATTCATTTCTAAACTATATATCTCCCCAACAAAACTCATTATTTTTGAGAGAAAGGAGCAATGTATTCCTTAATAAGAGTAGAACCATGTACAAGTGAAGCTTATTAGGTTAGAAATCATGGAGATATATGGAGTTGCATTTTACCTCATTCAATATGTTTGTTGAGCACATTACTTAGCCTCTATAAGCTGAGTTCTTCTTTTGTGAAACGGGCACATTAAATGTCCTATATCTTATAGCATTGTTCTTAGGATTAAATGAGCTAATAAATGCAAAGAACTTAGAAGAAAGCCTGAGAGTATTATTAAATTTCAACTCATTGATATTGTTAATAGCAGATACAATGAAAGTAATCGTTTGTAGTAGAACTAATAAAAGCAATAGTTTTAATATTTTTTTAATCTAATAGGGTGTTCTTAAAAGTACTATTTGAATACTTGAAAGAATAAATGAATTAAATATGAGCAGTGACAGCTCATTCAGCCACTACACTTCAGTCATAATGACATACTGACCTAAAAGAAAAAAAGAACAGATAGTATCCCCATTACTGTAACTGTGTGTCCATTCTGTGGTCTGGTAGGTATGAGCTTGCTGCACTAAATCTCAAATAGATCTGCTGACAGAAAAAGAAATAGAAACAGAAATAGGTCAGTGGTCCTGGAACTATCTGTCTGTGTTGGGTAGTTTGGCAAGACTGCCTCTAACCCTCTTGGCAGTACGCCTATGCTTCTTTGTTTCTCTAACCCATCAGAAAGCTAAGACAACCAGAGAGTTGAAGCCTTTTCATAGTAACAAGGGCTATGTGGTGGGGAGCTGCTTAAGGTGGGGAACTGACATTGGATGTCCTACATTATCTTTGCATAATTTGTTTGTTCTTTTAATAACAGCATAAAGGAAAGGAAGCTTATCTGAATCCTTGTTATCATTTTCTAATTTGACCTGGCAAATTCTTTGTGGTTGTTCAATAAGTACCAGTAAACAAACAAACAAACAAACAAACAAACAAATAAATAAATAAATATTACCAGGAGAGAAATTCTTTAAAAAATGTATAGAAAATATAAATCAGAATTATTATCAAAATTTAACTGAGCTACACAATTGAAATTGACTACATATTTTGTCCTGTTTCTTCACAAAAGACGGTCATGAAATTATGTCATATCTGGGTCCCAGAAATTTCTTTCCCTTAAACCAATACAATCTTAAACAATTATTTATGTTTAATATGCCAAAAACCTTGGAGAAGATAATTATTTTATTTATTACCTCATTTAAAGCCCTGTAGGGAAGAAAGTGGGTGTTTGATAAAAAGTGTTGGTTTGGAAAGGGTAGCTAGAGAATACAGAAGTTATAGAAAATGCAGACAATGTTAGTACTGAAAGAATGTGGCAATAGTAGCATCAAGCTATAAATATGTTAAATAGTTTCTTATTTTGTCTAGGACTTTCTGTCTACCATTTACTATATGAAAGCAAAGTGATTTGTCCAGTGATAAAATCTGTATATGCCAACCAGAAGACTGAACCTGAGGGACTTCTTACAACAATAGTTCACAAGTAGTTTAATCTCGGTTTTCTATGAGATATATGATTATTTCATAACAAGGAATCAATTCTTCTCTTGTACTAGGAGCAAAGTGTTAAGTGTTGGCCTTTGTCTCTAACATCTGCTTGCACAAGAATTACTTAGTGAAAGCAGAAATGAACCAGGGAGAGGTCTCTGACTTTCAACATTTTCTGTTTTCTGACTCCAACTGTTGAGCTTTTTTCTTTTGATTGTATGTTGAACTCACTCAAAGATTGTAAACTTTGGGTTGAAGGCACGTGTGAATGAACATCAGCTTTATTCTCTCAGTCTAGCCTCGGCCTGCAGTACCACCCAGAAGCTTCTACAGAGGCTGAATTCTGCTGCTCAGCAACTAAGAGGCACAAACCACAGGGAGTGTGTGATACCAATTTTCCACAGCCTGCACTGCCTACCCATTTGCTTAAAATGTGATTTGAAGATGTTGACTTAACTCTATAAAGATTTAAACTGTTTGGGCTCTGGCTCCCTCAGAAATTTTTTCTGTTCCTAGGCCATATAATGATAATGGAAACCAGGCAGTGTGCCCCTGAGGAGAACTCCCAGATTTAAAGTATATGGAGCTTTATTTAGAATGGAAAGGACACTCCTGGTGGCCATCACTTTCTCAGGAGTCCCTATGCTGCCAGTTGGCCACAGTCTCATTATATTGACCATCTGGGCATCTCTTCCTAATTAACTTTAATTAAAATCGTTACATGTAACAAGGCTATTGTTTAATATTTCTGGAAACTCCTTACCACTAATTTATTATTCTCGTTTTCATTGTGATTTTGTACTTACTTTGTATGTTGTGATTTTTAATAATGAGTTTGATAAAGGGTACAATTTAAATATACTATTTCAATTCATCATCTTTAAAACCTTTCTAAAATCAGCATAATGGCAGGATTTAGCATATGGAAAGAATATTTAAGAACATTTTTTTAGAAAGTTATTGTATTTGTGTTTTAGAAAAATGTTATGACTGAAATGTAAATAAAGTCATGGTGACATGTCACTTAAGGATGAATAAATTACAGACTCATGTGATAAATGCCAAGGAAATGCGTACATTTTTTTTTTTTTGGTCCTTCTGTGAATTATATATTTTAATTAGAATATAAAGACACTAATATAATTTAATACTGATACAGTTTTCTTTTTTGTTAGACATGTGTATTACGTTTCAATTTATTCTTTTAGCATTCAATATTAAATTTAAATATAGATAGCTCTACAAATTCAAATTTAGACACTGAAATAGACTAAGAGCAAAAAACCAATAACCATATGATCATAAATTGTTCTTAAGTTGTATTGTTTTTCTCTTTATATTTATAACCCAGCCTCCTTGCAATTAACCTACCAAAATTTTATATTGCTTTATATTTAATTTTTAAAATATGCATAATATGCCTTATTGGGCACTTGAAAACAATGCACTCTTTTGGGATAAGAGATTGTAGTTTTAATTGAAAAGCAATGGTATTTATTTTCAAAAATCAAGCTATGAAACCAATATTAAAATACATAATTTCAAAATGCTGCATAATATTTAATATCCTGAATAGTACAACGGGGAAAATACCCTGGCTAATTTAAAGGCATTTTAGGATGTACTGAAATTTTCTTATGTTTGGAAAAAAATTAGAGAATCTATGTAGCTTTATGAGGCTATGTAGTTGCTGATCTGTTATCTTACTATTTCTTTATACCTAAATGTTAACCAAATCCTATCATTTTTGCTGTTGGAAATTCATTTGACTTAGTCTTTTCCTACACATTTCTCCCAATGGTTCTAATCCACAGCTTTAATTGTCCCATCTGAAACACTGTATCTGTCCCTTCACTGTCCTCCCCAGCTCCCACCTTGCTCCATTCACTTTTCCCATATGCAGTTCAAGTTATTCTTCTTATCACACCATAGTTATTAGACAACTTTCCTGCTCAATAAAGTAGTAAAACTCCAATATCTTTGCATTTTCCATCACATTAAGGCTTAAGTCTTCTGCTTGATCTTCAGAATTTCCAAATCTCATTGATGATCAATCTCTGAGTATTTACGTTTCCATCCCCCAGGATCCTATTTGATATTATTTCTACTAGTCCTGGCTACTTTATTTATTCTTTGGAACTGTTATTGCAGTTTCAATCAGACTGTTAAAATAAATCATGATCTGATATATCTAATAATTGTTCCCTAATAATCCAAGATATTTAATGTATTTTATATATAAGATAAGCTGTGTTTACCTTCCCAATTTAATACAAATGTAAGTGCAAGGGCCATATCTTATTCAAGTCAAGCTGTTGAGAGCTGTAGATGTGACACCACGGTTGGAACATGAACAGGTTTACATATGTGGCTTAAACCAAGAATTAGTGACTGGGTTTTGGTAGCCAAGAGTGTTGACATCATTCCTAGTTAAACATATCATTCCCTGTAAGGTGGGCCAGGCTGCCTGCTTAGAGCATAGAGGATTTGAGAGCATATCCAAGGGGAAATACAGAGCAAAGAGCACACTCAGGTCCCAGTCTCAACCAGGTGAAGCCCATCAAGATGGCACGGATAGTCCGACCAGCTCCAGTTCAGCTGAGAGGAACTTAGAAAACATTAAGGTAGGAGCTTCAGAGCTCAGACCCTGGGTCAGAGGTAATGTTTTCCCAGGCTAAGTGGGGACTGTCCCAGGCAATCATATAAAGACCTGAGCATATCTAATTTCTTTAGATATATTTCTGATATTTACTTAAAATATACATCAAAGAATCTCATTTCCAGTTATTTTAATTTCTAAATTTGGGTAGGTACTGGAATTACTTCCTTTAAAAAAATTCAGGCGATGCTCATATTTTGTGAAGCTTGAGAATTATAACATTAGAATGATTCTAATTATTTCTAAATAGTCCTTTTCCAGCTCCAATGAAAACCCTTAAGATAATGTGCAAGGAAGAAACATGATTTATATGAATACAGAAATTTCATAGTAACATTAACGTTAACTCCACCAAGAAGCTTAAAATGACCCCAGGACAGAACTGAATGTCTTTTTTATGAATGCCCATAAGATATTTTGATTACCTGGTATATTCATTTCCCAGGGCTGCCTTAACAAATATCACAAACTTATTGATTTAAAAACACAGAAATTTGTTCTCTCATAGTTCCTGAGGCCAGAATTATAAAATCAAGGTATCAGCAGGAGCATCCTCCTTCTAAAGTTTTGGAAGGATATTCATTTTTTTTTTCTTCCTGTTTCTGGTGGGTATTGACATTTCTGGGTTTGTGGCTACATTCCATTCACTTCATTCTCTGCTTCCAACTTCACATGACTATCTATTCTTCTGTCTATCAAATGTCCCTCTGCCTATACTTAGGCAGATGCTTGTAATTGGATTGAGGACTCATGTGAATAACTCAGAATAAGCTCCTCCTCTCAAAATCCTTAATCACTTCTTTTATCACATAACAATCACTCTTTTACCACATAAGGTAATACTCAGTTTCTGGTAATTAGGTATAGAATAATCTCTTTATTGGGTCCTCCATTCAACCCATGACAACTGTTTATAAGAAATTATATTTGCTATTATCACCACATTACCTAATAGAATGCCTGACATATAGTAAGTATGCAGCAAAGAGTTTTGGAATGAAAAAATAAAACATAAGATCTCACATGGCTCTTTAGCTCACTAAATTTTTAAGCTTATGTTGAAAGAATGTGCATATATGTGTAAGCATATATTTTTCTAAAGATACTTCTACTGACAGTATAGTTTAAAATGGACATTTCAATCCCTATATCCTAGACAATACTAAAGTTAAGTTATTACCATGAAAAATTTACTTTTTAAACTGTGGATAACCAGGCAAACACAATTTTAACACTGTTCTCTCAGAACACTAATTCTTATGTTTTATTTGGTTGAAAAGACATGATCAATTAAAACCAAGCTTAAGCCAAACAATTCACTTTGAGTTTATAAATTGCATATGAACAGAGGGCAAGGCATGGGGATTTCATATAGCAGAATAAAAATCCTCCAAGCTACTTTTTTGTCCTTGAGATTGCAGATTAATATACTGCATTTCCTAGCCAGCCAAACAGTGAGTAGCATATTTATTTATGAGAAATAAATGTATTGAGAACCTTCTACTGCAAGACAATGAGCTTTGCCTTAAGAATAAAATAATAAATATGAAACAACCAGTGATATGAAAGAACTTAGGATTTAGAGTAGTTCCACTTAGATGCTGTTTTACAGTTTAAGAATGATACTGCTTTCTAGCTTAAGAATTAGTAAAATGATTAAATTTAACACAAAAGACAGATTTTGTGAGAGCAGCAATTCCACTGTTCCAGTTGAGAATGCCTTTTTTATCTTGCTTAATCTATAAGGATTTAGATACTTATATTTAGACTCCTTGTACAGAAGTTCAGGTAAAAAGCACGTTTTGTAAATAATAAGCCCAATGCCAAAGCTCAAAGAACATAATATTATCCTCTAAATCATGAACTACTTAGGAACAGAACTAGGCCTAGAATCTGACTAGACTTCCCACCTAAGTCTCAGACTCAAATAAATTTACAGAATATAAAGTTGTAATACAGAAAGGTACTTTTTTTTTCTTTCCTGTGATTTATACTGTGATAAAACCAAGGAGATACAAATCCTGAATACATCTTTCAAAAAGTGTATAGAGATCCTCATTATATGTTATCATGTGATATTTTTCTACTTGTAAACTTACTCGTATGCAACTCTGTGTTTTGCATATGAGTACACAATAGTCGTTGTATATATTGATGTTGTATTTTAGGTTTTATAGGTTTCCAAAGACAAAAGAATTACTAAAATTTGTTTTGATTCCTGAGACAGATGGTGGTACTAAGGTAGCTCAGAACTTTGTAAATCACAGTTAATAAAAAAGTAACTTCCAAAAGTAAAAGGTATATTAAACATGTTAGAAATTATATGTTTCTTACCAAAATAACTTTGTGACTATCTAGAAAAGCTATATGCACAATAAAAGCAAAAATCACATAGTAAATAAAATTAATCTATTCAATGAACAGGCACAATATTCACTGGCAGTTTTTATTTTTATTAAGTTTGTATTTTGAATAGTTTAGTCTATATTAAAATTTTGACAACTTTAATATATTTAGTGAAACTAAATTTAATTTTATATTTATTTATTTATGTTAAATTTATTGAGGTGATGTTCATTGATATCAATTACATTGTTTCCAGGCGAACAATTCTAGATTACATTGTTTATACATCACATTATAATTTTTTTTTTAAAGATCTATTTTTATTGTTTTTTTTTTTT
>PVKE010019194.1:0-12368 GCA_004027555.1 Craseonycteris thonglongyai | reverse complement strand
CAAAGTGAGTGCTCAACCAACTGAACCATCCCGGCTTCCCCTCACATTATAATTTTATATTTAGATAAAATGATGTAGGTATATAAAAGATCTTGGTAAGTAGTTCATCTATTTAAGTAATCATCTGATTATTTGACAAATTCACCAGTATATTCTACAAAATAAAATCTTGCAAAAGCTTATCATAAAAGTAAAATTGGCATGATAAAGGCATCTGGCATCTCATACAAATATAAAATAAGAGAAATTATTGCATTCTATGCCTTTAACTAACAAAAAAATGCATAAATTAAATGTATAAGTCCATATGTGCCAGCAGGACTGGATATATAACTTGAAGTTCAGAATAAAATGCTGGGTCCATCTCTCAAAATTATTAAGAATTTCAAGATGGCAGAATAGAAGGAGAACATTAAATAAAGTCTTGGGGTCTTCTAAGTGGAAAACTTTTTAACCTCACCAGTCACATGCTCATGCTCATGAAGCTAGCTAGCCCTGTTCACAAGCATTACATCCTAATTCACCACTTTTGCTACGTTTAGCATTCTACCATCAGTATTTGATGATCAATCATTCTATGTTACCCTTTTCTGGAGTGTAATATCTCAGCACTTAACAAAGACTCATTCTCGTTACAATAGGTTCTTTGAACATAAGCTCTGGCTCCTACACTTTTTTAGTAAGTAATATTATGATGCTACCATGGTTCCAAGTCTATAATTTCTAAACATACCTTATTCTGGGAAAATTAGTATTTCCTATCTACTATGGTAGGTTCCTTTTTACAGTAAATTCTCCATCCACAAATTTATTGAGTTTCCACTATATTCTATAAGTAATTGTGGTAAAATAAAGCAGACCAAGGTCCTGTGCTCAAATATAGTAATTTAGTTAGGAAGACAGGCCTTAGGCAAAAAACTATAATATCTGGAAGTAGGGGTTTGCTAAAGTTATGAGATATTTATTTATTTATTTATTAACACAAGAGATACTAAAAGCTCTTTCACTGTTGATACCTTTTTATCAGCAAGGAAATAAGAAAAAGTTAATGCAGGATAAGAGGGTATCCATTCAAGGGCCAACTTCTCTAGTAGTTGAGAGGAAAAGAATACTGTGCATAAACAAAATGTTTGACCTTAGTAGCTAGTACAGGCATCAGTTTAACTGAAAATAAAACAGAAAATAACAACATAAGATCAAATAGATGGATAGATTTTGTGAGATGAAGTTATTCTCTTCTGTGTTCCATTCTTCTGTAAATTAAGTTAGGTCATCAGTGAGCAGACCTTAATTGTGGTGTGTGTGTGTACGTGCATGTGTGCATGCATGTGTGTGTGTTTGTCATGGATCTTTTGCTACTCTGGTAAACTCCTTGTCAAAAATTCATAAAATAAAATACATAAGATGAGAAAGAAAACCAGCTTTACTAAAAAATTGTTAAATCATTTCCAAAATACTAATAAGGACTAATTGTAACATAATAATAAATGTTGGGTTTTTTTTATTAATGTATTAAGTTACAAAGCTGAACAGTAGATTTTGAATCTACATCACCAGGTGATAGTGAGGAAGGTACATGTATTTCAAGATGTTTGCAACAGCTGCAATATGATATTGAATATATGTATTTTCTATTGGTGATACAATCTGTAGACCTTGTTAAAACAATGATGAATTGCTATTTATATTCATAAAGGAGAAGTTAAATTTCAGTTAGATGTTAATCAACTACTCTGTATTATTTTCTTGTCCAAGATTATGAAAGCCTGAATTCTCTTCACAGACCCTCAAAAGGCTCTTTGATACTAGGTTAAAAAACCTCTGAAGTATGAAGAAGCTGAGGGCTATAGAAACGTTTAGGAAGACAAAAAGAAAATGTAAATTCTCTATTTTTGAATTTGAGAAATAAATTTGACTTGAAAGACATATCAAGTATGACCAATTTAGGAATTATATGAAATGTGTTACAAATTTAGAGTGCAGTAATTCAGTGTGGTATGTATTCTGCTCCAACCAAGTTTAGCTGTGGGTGTGAACATAAGCTAGGTGAAGTGCTGGCTTTAAGAAGTGTGCAATTTTCCAGTCTCGTGTGGCAGAGGGTGTCTTAAGAGAGGTAAGGAGTGTAAGTACACACTGTGGAGTCCGAGCCAGGTAAAGAAGAAACTGAGGTATTATCAACTGGCTAGTGCTCCCCAGAGGATGAGGAATTACAGCAGTGTCCTTTCCAGAGTAAGTTACCTGAAAAGACTGGAAATGGACAGAGCCTACAAGACTTGAATTTGAAATTTCGAGGGGTTTTATATATTTTTTAAATTCACTAACATTTGCTGAGTTCAAAGACTGGTACTTGATATTATTCATCTTTTTTTTTTTAATCTTAGTATAGTCATTTAGTAAGTTATTCTTTTCACATTGATTTAAATATTAACACTTCTTCAAAGAGTTATAGAAATTACGGAGTTTATAAAATCTTATGGATGTAACAAATCACATTCCTACAAATGTTTAAAGCAATGAAACATTTAAGTAATTGTTTCTAAAATACAAAACCACATTATATGTATATATATATATATATATATATACACACACACACACACACACAATCTACAATACATAAAATTTACAGAATTGAGTGAATTTAAAAAGTAAGTACAAATATAGTAAAAAGGATAGAAAATTCTTATGACATAAATTCAATTACATTTATTCATTAATTGTTTTTTATTATTTTCTATATGTTTGTCAGGGCTATATTTTAGTTTTAAAAATATTTATCAGATATATCTATCTATCTCAATCTGTATATAGATATATCTATATCTATATCTCTCTATATAAATAAATATATATATATATATAAATATATAGATATATACAGATTTATTTTTTTTTGCACTTTGCATTTTGCTAAGATTTTAACATTTATACTATACCTAAAATCAAAAGGAAGGAAGAAAGGAAGAGAGGGAGGGAGGTAAAAATAAAGGAAGTAGAGAGGCAGAGAGGAAGAAAGGAAAGCATTCTCATACTGGTAAAGATTTCAATATCTGAGTTTTCATTAGTTAATTTTTTATCTTGTCATGGTACACATTTTTGCAATCAAAAACTAATTTAAATTTGAGTTTAGTTTTCTTTTAAAATGGTTTATTTGTTTTATAAATTTATTTCATCTAGATTTTACATATTTTAGTCTTGGTAGATTTTCCAGAAATGATGTTTTCTTTGAATTTTGTGAGGCCAGATATACCTATTGTTGTGTCATTGTGATTTATTGACTTAGTAATACTATTATATTGTTATAATTGGAACCATGTATATCTTAACAATATCTCTAAAATTAATTTTGTCATTTAGAAATGTTGCTTCAAGGAATAATAACTGCACTGCCAGCTCTTTTGTTTCAGATTTATAATTAATATACCATGTTGGTACATACTGTTTACATTTCCTATTTACCTCTATTTTAAATTTCCTATTAATATTTTGTACACTGCCTTATTAATATGTAAGTAAAGTAAATGCATGTGCATATGTTTAAAATATATTAATACATTTCACACACACATATGTTCACATATAGTCATGTACATATCCCCTCCTTTATATTAAATGAAAAAATATATATCTCTATTAATAGACAAATATTTTATTAAAGTTAAAAATAAATTTAATCAATGTTATTCCAGCTGCATTTTGACCACCTCATAGTGACTTTTTTCAGGCATCACTATTACATTTGTTAAATCATGGTCTTTCATAGGCTCCACTCAGAATTCAACAAATCATATTTTTCTGTTCCATGAACAAAAAATTATTAAAAATTGAGGAGTATGATTTCCTTCAATCTAGAAGAATAAGAATAAGAATAAAAGAGATTTTATTCTTAACCTTACTCCTGACAATTTTGAAAATCTTCACTTTCTGAGGGGGTGGGGGATGGGGGAGGGGAGGGGATGTGTTTTAAAACTGTCCAAAGACATTTAAATATCTCCAACTTTTCTTTTTCTGTTTTCTTTTTTTAAAGGAAAAATTACACTTAAGATGATATCAGTCATTCTAGATATTAGTCCCGTGTTAACAATTTAACTATAATTATCACCTGTCATTTAATCCTTAGTATTTTAATTTTTTATGGTGTTTTTCTTTGAACAGAAATTCTTAATTCATCAGAGCTTTTGTCTGGTGGATGGCTTCCTTCTTTGCAGTATGATTTTCATGAATTAGATAATGAGGATACTCTCCTAAACTTGTTTCTATCAATTTTATAATTTTATCTTTCATAATTCTACTATTAAGCTTTTAATCCCTTTCTGTCATATGATTTAGCAATGACATCATTGAATATTACTTTTAAAAGTCTCACATAGGGGAAGCCGGGATGTCTCAAAGGGCTAAGAGCTCATTTTGCAACCCCAGGGACAGAGGTTCAAATCCCGACCCTGGCCAGTGCGGACTCGTATGCTGAACTGGGGGTATGTGTCCCATTTCGTAGGCCCCCAGTTCGGTTCTCCCCGACCCCCTCAGTTTGGTTCCTGGCTCAAGGGGGCATACTTCCAATGTGGGAGGCCCACAGCCCAGTTTCTGCCCTGCTAACCCACCACTCGTGTGAAAAGAAACTATGTCAAAAACTGATGACGATACAACTATGAGACTGCTCTGGGCCCTTCCCCTTCTCTGTGTCACTTTCTGTCTTTGTCACTCTCTGTCTCTGTTAAAAACAATAACATAAATCTTTTTTTTTAATTCTCATATAGATCACAAAGAAAAATGAATAAAACTATTTTGCTCAGCATTGTTTCTGATATCAGGGTGTTGAAGGCTATCTCTCAGGTAAGAGCAATAAATAAAATCTAGATTAGTCATGTAATTTTATCACATTAATGCTGAGTAAAAACTAGATTATAAAAGAGAATGATAGCTATAAACTAATAATACTAATATAAATTAAAATAAACATATACAATATACATCCTATGAGTGAATACACATTTAACATATTTGAATTATGTAAATCAGGGAATAGTAAGCAAAGAAAGAATGGCTGAAAGGAAGAAAGAAAGAAAAAAAAAATGAAAAAAAATAGTGCCTGTATTTTGAGTCATGAAAATTGTATTATTTTAGTAGTCAACAATCAATAATCAAACAATTTCATACACTTGAAATTAAAGGGTTTTTTTTCAAAAATTTTTAAGTACTAAATTCACTTATTCAAAATTCTTGATCTCCATTAGGTTCTCTAATAAATAAGGGAACACTAAATCATTTTTTCTCATAACTTTGCAATGAATAAATCCTTTAAAAATATATATATATTGGGTTTCACTTGAGTGCAATGGCTTAAAATCCCAGATTTCTCAATGCATCAATTTATTGCCCCCTCAAGGAGATGGGGATAATTTGATTAACCCCAAAGTATAAAAATCAATCTGCACTATATCTTATTGAAGTTTAAAGTATTCTTCTAAAATTTAGATTTATATAAGCTTAAATATTGCATTAGGAGAGAGGTTTCTATTAAAATTATATTTACTGTGCTTGATTTCTTTATTATTTGAATGTGTTGTACACATAATGGATGTTTCCAGCATTAAATAAGCCATGGGTGTGGAAATAGCCAAACACTGAAACCATGACCTACTTGAGCCTTATCTAGATTTTTGTTTTCTGCTCTTCAAATTTTCTTGAAGACATCATAAAATATAAGAGATGTTAACTATATACATTATGTACCCTGGGAAAGTAAGATTTCTGACAACTTGGATTCAGTTGAGGCTTCTGAAAGGCACTTTGAACTAAATGAAGCTCAGTCAATGTGTTGCACATGATTAAGAGGATAAGCAGAGTCATTAACTAAACTGACTAATGGGCTACAGAGCTTTATAACTCCCAAATGCCATCATGATGAAAGGAAGGCATTTACTTATTAATTTTCTTGCATAGATCTTATTTTGGTATCAAGAGATTGGATTCATTACTTTACAGCTTCACAGACTTGGTGTCATTGGTCTGCAGTGATACGGCCCCCTCACCCACTTACCATATAAGAAGCACACCATTGGCATCTTTCAGGTATAATTTCAAAAAAATCTGTCTTATCTGTTCTTTTTCAGCAGATGCAATTACATGAAGACTTCATATCAGTCAACACCAGATAACAAATTCTATTTTTTCATACAGGATTCATTAAATTCTGTAAGGTCCCATTACATTGTACAACAAATAAATGTAATCACACAAGGGTCTTATTTACAAATTACAAAAGAGATCCACATAAGAACTTGCTATATTTTAAAATATAAAATCCTAGTCTTGGGAATTAAGTATTTTGCAACTAATGTATCGCTTTTACAGTATCTTTCTTCACATCATAACCCAACACAGTCAATAAATATTTTTGTATATTATTTTAAGACATTAAGAACCCCCCCTAAAAAGTAGAAATGCTGTGAGTGTGTGTGTGTGGTGTGTGTGTGTATGTGTGTGTGTGTGTGTGTAATGGTTGACAAGAAAGTGAAATGCAGTTGTAGAGAGACACAGCATATTAGGTCATTGATGAGTTATCAGTGTGGAAGAGTACTATTTTTTAAACAGGATGCTGCAGGCTAGAAGGCTTTTGACACTACTGAGAAGACAAGTGCTACTGGATTCAGGATGAGGTGACTGTAATAGGAAATAAATGAATGTGAGGTAAGTATTAACAAGTCTCTAGAGATTTTATAAATAGAAACATGTTGACCTGGTTCATAAAGTGGATAAAACCTATTGAAAATAAGTATATAAAGATGACAATAATGAGATGAGGACAGAATTTTCGTTAGTCAACGCAGGTGAGAGTTAGAAAGGGCACTGGCACTGTTGCTAAGGAGGAAAAAACTGTAAGTACTGGAGTGTTATAAAAAGAAAACTGAATTAGGCATTAGAGACCTAAGTGTTAGTCCATCTTCCACCGCTCTGTAAGCCTGTGATCTTCCTTTCCTGGCTGAGCTGCACTCATGTCTCAATTTCTAGGTAATATAGGCAGAATAACAACTGCCCTTACAAGGCTATAGTTATAATTAAATGATAGATACAAGACAAGAGATTTTTAGTCAGGAGTTAAGCTATAATGAAGAAGAGTACCATAGGCTAAGAAACCTATAACTCTTTACTACATACACACAAATGTGTGTATATATATATATATATATATATATATATATATATATATATATAATTATGTCCATATTTAATAATTTTACGAAACAAAGTAATTAGCAGAGTGACTGACATATGGAAATTGGCCTACCTGATTGTCACCTATATATCATACTTTTCACCAAAAAGTCAGTACCTTCTTTCCTGATGTTCAAGAAACTACTACAGTTAACTAAAATGCAAATAAACCTAAAATGACCAAGAATCTCAAAATATATAGGAATATATGTTGGAAGAAAGAAAAATACCCAGTGTTATAATCAGTAGAAAAATGGAAAATTTATACTTTAAAAGTGATACTTATTAATATTTAACAAAGACAGAGAAGATATCATCTGCATTTCCATTAGTATTACTAAAACGATAAGGCACGTTTTATTCACAAAATAATTTGATATTTGATAATAACACCCCTACAATTAATAGATGGCAACTAAATGTAAAAAATGTACTTACATTACTTCTTCTCTTTGATTTTGCTTTGTAATTTAATAATACACACAAGCAATATTTATTTATGGTGCTACCCTTTGAGTCTAATGACACCCATCTATTTATTGGTACACTCAGACATTTCTGGCCCTGTGAAGTACTGAGAACATTTTCTTGTATTTAAGTAACTGGTTATTATTACTTAGTAATTGCATTATTTTTAATTGATTATTCATATTTAGTATTAACATATGTAATAAATTATAGTTATGTTTGGCAATGTTTTTTATTTAAATAATAAATTACTCATTACTAGTTCAGATTCTGTTTAGTTATATGACTTATCTAATTCCATTAAGTTTACAAGGGAAACAGTTGTTAAAAAAATGTGGTCACTTAAATTATACTTTGGTTTGATTTCTGAAGATTGCTGAGCTTTAGTCTTTTATGAAAAACAAGTACATACATACATATATACACCACACACACACACACACACACACACACACACACACACACACCACACACATGCCGGTCACGAAATAATAAAGTTCATTTCCAAAGCATGAGATTTCATACTCAGTCTTGTAGCTTCCTAATTTAACTTTCAATAAGTAATTAGATAAATATGCCTGTCATGAAGTATTTTTATACTTTCTTAAAAAGTTGAAATTAATCCTCTTTTAAAGTCTGGAAATTTAAAAAATGAAAATAAGAAACATGATACAAGGATACAGATGAAAAGCTATTACTATCCAACTTCTAAAACTTCAAGCTATTTGTTTCCACTTGCAAAGAAGACACAATAAAATATGAGAAAGGCATATCATTATAGAAATAAACCTAATCAGATAAGTTATCACAGTTCATATACTATCATGTTTATGTCTATATTAATTAATTAATTTATATTGTAAGCTCTTGTTTTCAATCACCCTTTAAAACGGTACTTCGTCAATGATATTCCTATGTTGTTTTCAATATAAAAATTCTTCAACCTTAGAGTTTTGACTAAAAGTCAAATACAAAACTTTTTTCCAGAGGTTTCACTTCTCTCTCTCTTTTTTTAATAGATTCAGGAATTAAACCATAAAATAATATTTCTAAACTATGATTTATCTGTATAAGTTAACTAAATGGCAGCTACCATAAGCTCAATGGATATTTTTAAAAGTTTGAATATATGATTCTTAATTTTATCTGTCTGAATGATATGAAGTAATACATTGTGCTCCCTGAAACCATGCCCATACATCATGGCACTGCAGAATAATTTGGCTTATTTATTATTTTTTAAGCAGTCATTGAATATAGTGTACTGACATGTTTTATTTCCCAAGCTACTTGGACATGGTGTGTGGATTTTACATCAATCCACAGTAACCAGAAGTTATTTTCCATAGAAAACAATAACAAATGCAATTGACAAATTGTTTTTGCTACTGAAAACAGCATTGCATTATTTTCTACTAATGAGACAGCTAGCATATCATCACTGATCAAAGTCTACATATTAAAATTGTGGTGGAGGATATTTGTTACAACTCAAGCTGGATAATTGTCAAGACACACAAGAAACTTAAATTTGCTTGTAATAAGCCTCAGAATGGCAGGGTTCTGTGTAAACCATATGCATTCAGCAGAAAGGTCAGTCAAGCAGCAAAAGCCAATTATTTTCCTATGGTTGGGCCCATTTTAATTTTTATACCTGAGGTTGTTTAGTGGGTGATACAGAATTCATTTCATCTGGCAGAGTGGACATAGAAACAACACCATGAACCTGTAATATCCACACATATTTCTTAAAAATGGAGAAATGAAGTGGGTGGCTTCCTTCCCAAAAGGACCCATTAGAAGTCAGAACAAGAGTTAGAGTATGCAACTAAGACACACAACTTTCAGACTATAGAAACCTCTTATCTACTGTCATGGGATAAGTTCCTTTTCCTTTTTCTTTTTCTGTTTTTTTAAAGGCTATACTTCTAAGTCATAAAAATGTATAAAGTCATGACACTAACTCTGTAAAATTTTCACCAAAATATTCTACCTTGTTAAATCATAATTTAGAAAATTAACACAAAATTATGGACTACAAAAGCAAACACGTTTGTTAGAGACTGCCTACACTACTAAGTCTCCCACCCCAATTTCACAGGCAATGTAAGTTAGACAGAAAGCACGATGTTGATTTCCAGAATGTATTCAGCTAATGACAGAACAAGGGCTAGAGCCAGTATGGTTCTGTGGAGTGTGTATTCATCTCTGTGTGCATATGTGTATGAGAATCAGAAACAAATACGAGATCTGTTTGGAAGAAATCGAGCCATAAATGCTTCTATTTTTTCATATTATTACATAGCTGGATACTTTCCAGACATCCCTTGTATATGTGACAAATAATAAGTGTTTTAATGAGTATAAATTTCATTTTTCAGTTGCCTAATAGCTCCTAGAGAGAACACATTGTGCTGCTTCTCTAGCAGCATTCATTCATCTTGCTTATTATTGGGAAAGAATCAAATACAGTAAAATAGAATAAAAATAAAGCAAAAAGGAAATCAGATAATATATTCTAATAAAAATATTAATTAATAGACTACATGGCTCTCATTTGTGCCCCAAGTGGGATCTTGTTCAGAACTATGTGATTTCTGGAAGAGACTAAATGAGGTTGTGTCATCATACAACATTTCCCTCCATAAGGAAATGTGCGCAGAGGTTAAGAGCACAGATTGCCTGCAACTCTTGATCTTCGTAAGTGCTAGAGCATACTTAAGTTATCTAAATTCTCCGGACCTCATTTATTCACTAGTATAATAGGCATACACCAGTACCTACCTTTTATTGTTATTTTGAGGAACGGTACCTGGAACAAAATAAGTGCCTTAAAAAGATTAGCTATTATTTTAAAATAATTGTATGATTAAATAAAAATTGAACATTTTTAATTCTTTCAGTTTTATTTAAAACAGGATTCATCATTTATGCCAGAAAGAGAATGAAATCAACAATAAACTAGTAACCCTCTTTGTCTTTTATATCTAAAAGTACAAAATATTAAGAGAAATATTTAAAGAAGATCCTAAAATTCAATTCAATTATTCAACTACTTAATGTAGTTGTTAATACACAAAAATTTAATTTCTCTTCCTGGTTATAAGTTCGATTTTATAAATCTAGTCTTTTGGGGCCAAAATAGGTGATAATTCCAATATGTGTATCTTTATACTAATTAGTACTCAAACAGACTATCGTGATTATTTTTACCTATTTAATGGCTCATTGAATTCCATGTCCATATCAGTTTCCTCTTCTACATTTTCATGAAAATAGATATAATAAAATCTAGAAATAAGCGTTACAGAATATGCAGAAATGATGACAGGCCAGCTGTGACCCGGACATATGTTTGAAAAACAAGCTCATATTTGTGATTCACGTATTTTGCTTCACTTTTTTATATCAAGTATGTATATACTTAGACAGTTAAAAAAGGTTTTCACATGTATTCCCAGCTATATGAATAAAATGATTTAACCATTTTTCAAATAATTATGTATATCAGAAATTAGACTTTTTTCAAATATCCTTTTTCATCAAAGAAATGTAGATATTAGTGGATATATTATCTCACTTAAATCTTGTTCATAAATTTCCATAGTAAATAAAACCACTCAAACACTGGCTTTTTATTCATAAGGTCAGGGACTGATGAGTTGTATCCTGTGGGCCAAATCTGGCCAATGGCCTGCTATTGTAAATAAAGTTTTATTGAAATAGCAACACATTTGTTAATAGTTTTGCAATGACCACTTCCATACTAAAGCAGTACAGGGGTAACAGAGACAGTCCTGCCTAAAGCATTCATTATCAGTCCCTTCACAGAAAATGTTAAGAACGCAGAACTTTTTACATACTTTAAACTATTGCAATCAAGTTCAATTTATCACAATTTCCTCATGTATTCTTATAATGGTATACTAACCAGTCTACCCAAATACACTGTTCTCTCGTATTATTTTGGAATTTATTATACAAAAATCAAAATGAACATGGCATCTGTCTCTTAAATCCATCCAACCAATGGCTTTCCATGCATTGTGAGACAAAGCTAACATTCTTTTGCCTTGGTCTATAGGATCTACATGGTTTCACCATTCTAACATCCCAGCCTCACTTTGCTCTGGGCTCCCCTTTCTGGCCTGACTTGCATACAACACTCTTTCTGCCTGCTCTTCTGTTTTTATGTCTTTCTGAGTTAACTTCTCTTTACTCTTTACATAAGGGCTCTTTCTTGCTTCTCTATCAATTAGGTCAGGTTCCTTCTAGTAAGTGTATTCATAGTACAGTTTATCATTTTTTCAATAGCACTTAAAATATTATTACACATTTGTTCATTTTGTGACAGAATTAAGCACATTTGCCCTGGTCAAATTAAATTACATGAGGGCAGAAAAACTTTTTTTCTTGTCTCAACCTTGAATCCTTAATATCTAGTGCAGTAGTGGATACCAGGCACTTAATATAGTCAGTGTCCAAAAAAATAGAAATAAAATCTCAGTTTTATAAGTGTATACTGCAAATAATCACAACAATCTGATGACTTTCAAAATGCTAGAAGTAACCAAAAAACATTAATTAATGCTAGAACTTTCACAGAAAAAGTTTTCTTTGAATATAAGTATTTAAAATAATCTAAATATACGATTTAAACATCTCAGGTGAGTAAAGCTAACTGA
>PVKE010019193.1:0-28747 GCA_004027555.1 Craseonycteris thonglongyai | reverse complement strand
CCCAGCCATCCCACTACTGGGCATCTACCCAAAAAACCTGAAAACCTTAATCTTTAAAGATGTTTGTACCCGCATGTTCATCGCAGCGCTGTTCACAGTGGCCAGAACATGGAAACAACCAAAATGCCCTTCGATAGATGACTGGATAAAGAAGATGTGGTACATTTACACAATGGAATACTACTCAGCGATAAGAAATTATGAAATACAGTCATTTGTGGCAACATGGATGGACCTAGAGACCATCTTATTCAGCAAAATAAGTCAGAATGAAAGAATCCGGAAAAATATGACCTCACTTATAGGTGGAATATAAAACTGAAAGTTACAAAGACACAGAGACCTATGGACACACCCAATAACTTGGTGATTGCCTGAGGGAAGGGGAGGAGCGGGGAAGGAGAGAGGGAGGGGAGGTGGGAGAGGGCACCAGCATTATGGACACACTCAATGGTTTGGTGTTTACCTGGAGAGGAGGGAGGAGGGGGGAGGGGGGAGGGAGAGTTGTGTGGGGAGTGGGGAGTGGGCACCAGATATATCGGGTTGGAGGGGGACCTGATTCTGGGAGCGGGGCACATAATGCGATGCATGGGTGATGTGATGTGGAGTTGTCCATTGGGAAACTGATTGTTACCAACCAATGTCACCCCATTAAATCTAACAATAAAATATAATAATATTAGAAAAAAAAAAAAAAAAAGAAGCATAAGAGGATAGAGTGAAGGGAGGGCTTTTTCCAACGAGGAACATTAAAGGTGATGTGTAAGAACAGCCCAAATTGGAAATAGCATGAGTATGAAATTCATCTGGGCTCAGATTGTTCACCAAAGCCTAGATTTCAATAGTTTGTCAATCAACTTAGTTTTATGAAACATTTTATAATACTACTTAGTACAAATTGCTTAGTACAAATTTTTAAGTTAGTACTCTGAAATTAAAACCAGTATAATTTAGAAACCACATTACTTTTTGACTACTACTTAGTATAATTATTTGGTAACTATTTGATTAAACTTTGAAACACCTAGAAAACATATATAGTAGACTCTCCCTGCTGATTGCTTGAGATTTTGCTGGTTGCTTGAGTTCTGGTTAACAGAGCGTCTACTTACATTTATCCGATCTCCATGGTGCCAGTTAAGTGAGAATCTACTCTATTATATTCTCACAGCCTAGACACATACTTAAATTCTACTATATAAACTATATTAAAAGCTACTATTGGGGAAGCCGGGATGGCTCAGTGTTAAATGCTCACTTTGCAGCACTGGGGACCAAGGATCGAATCCCGGCCCCGGCCCATGCGGACCCATATGCTGAACTGGGGATTCCCTCAGTTCAGTTCTCTCTCTCTCTATCTCTGTATGTGTGTGTATATATATATATATATATATATATATATATATATATATATATATATATGTATCTGTCAAAATAATATAAATAAATAAATAAATAAACCAAAAAAAAAGGCTACTATCTGTAAGTTAGTTAAAGAACACATTTCCCAGGAAAATGAAAACTCAAAGGAGGTATCATCTACTCTAGAAACAGAATTTTCAAATTATGGAAAGATTTTTATATTTTTTAAAGATTTTTTTTTTAATTGTTTTGAGAGAAGGTGAGAGAGAGAAGGTGGGACAGCCCAGAGCAGTCTCCATAGTTGTACATCATTAGTTGTGACATAGTTTCATTACACAAGTGGATATGGGGCTTCATGGGGCAGGGAACTGAACTGGGGGGAGGTGAGGACCTTCACACCATACCTACAGTTAGCAGTTGCACGGCAGTTCAGCATACGAGTTTGCATGGGCCAGGGCCAGGATTCAATCCCCAGACCTTGCAGTTGCAAGGCAAGTGCTCAACCTGCTGAGTTATCCCAGCACCCCCAGATTTTTATATTATTACTAAGAAACAGTCTGTGAATACTGTTGGAGGAAGAACCAACTTACAATACCTATGTGTGTTCTGATGGCTTTGATGAAGGGCATGTCATCTCTGCATGCACAAAAGGGCAACATCTTCATCTATGTATATGGAAGACAAATCTAATGAATTAGTCACAGCCCATTCAGGATTCACAGCTTGGGTCCAGGTCCATAGTCACTTATGCTTGTAATTCACTTTGTTTTCTTAATCTTGTGTCCCCTTGCGTCGGTATCATTCTCAGACCCAAGCAGTAGTTATAAAAGGTAGAAATCAAAGAGTAATGTAGCTTCTAAAATACACTGTCTTTACTCCTAAATTCTTCCATGTTTTTCCAGGTAGTTGGACTGCCCTCTGCCTTTGCACCACCATGTTTCACAATGAGCACTACCTTGTCTCCAGATGCATGTTAGAGGCTTTGATACCATGATTGGTTCCCAATAGTCCCTCTTCTTGAAGCCTAGACTTGCTTTCCACATTCCCAGCACTGGCTCTTCTAGTTCTATATCAAAAGAGGCTCCCTGGAATCAAGGCATGAAAAGTGGCCAGCAGCATTCTAGACAGAGATATCAACATGGAAAAATTCTTGGTAGGAGCTATTATATTTTAATAAAAATATTTTTTAAGTACAAGTTTTCAGTTACAAAAATAGTCACAGGAATATAAAGTATAGCATAGGGAATATAGTCAATATTATAATAGCTATGTATGGTGCAAGGTGGGTACTAGACTTATTGGGGTGAGCACTTCATATGGTATAATAATTTATAAATGCCTAATCACTGTATTATACCCCTGAAATGAATATAATATTGTATATCAAGTATAATTGAAAAATTAATTTAAAGAAAGAAAATGTGTAATCAAGAAAGCCAATTCAAAAAAGAAAAAGGCTAAAAAAAAAAAAATGCTTGAACATGGGAGGGGTACTACTTGCTCAAGGAATTGCCGAGAGACTACAAAGCACATTCAGCAAAGCAACCTCTTAAAAAAACCAAAAACAATCTCCAACCTGCATCACCTATACTCGCAGATCTGATAGTAAAGTTTGATGTTTAAAATCCCCAAGAATCCAGTGTATTATATTATAAATACATTTTCTTTTTTTTTAAAGACTTATTTATTGTTTTTGACAGAGAGAGAGAGATACAGAGTCAGAGACAGAGAGAAGGGGGAGGGCCCAGAACAGTCTCCATAGGTGCACATCATCAGTTTTTCCACATAGTTTCATTCCACAGGTGGGCTTGGGGCTGCACCGGGCAGGAACTGGGCCAGGGTCTCGCCCCGGTGAGAACTGAACTGGGGGCACTCCCCAGTTCAGCACATGGGTCCGCCCAGGCCAGGGTCGGGATTCGATCCTCAGTCCCTGGGGCTGCAAAGTGAGTGCCTAACCCACTGAGCCATCCCAGCTTCCCCTATAAATACGTTTCCTAAAGCAAGACTATAAGTTCATGTATATTTTTGTTTAAAAAAAAAAATTTAACCACAAGAACTTAAGCAAATTGGGTTGGGGGGTTTTGTTGTTGTTGTTGTTGTTGTTGTGGTGGTGGTGGTGGTGGTGGTGGTGGTGGTGGTGGTGGTGGTGGTGGTGGTAGTGGTAGTGGTGGTAGTGGTGGTGGTTGGGGTTTTGTTGTTGTTGCTGCTGCTGCTGCTGCTGCTGCTGCTTTTATCAGAAAGATGCATTTCTATTTTCTGAGCATTCTGGTTAGTTGTGATTTAAGAGTATGAATGCATTACAATTATCTATTGCAGAATAATAAACCATCTGAAACTTAATTGTGCACAACAACAGGGAATCTCCAATATAAAGAACATACAACCAAGAATCACTAAACATTTTAGGAAAGCCAAAACCACAAAAGGAAAGTATCAAACAGAGGAAGAACTGACACATGAAGAAAATGAAACCCTCATACATTGCTGTGAAATAGTAAAATTGTGTGGCCACTCTGTAAAAGATTGGCAGTTCCTCAAAATATTAAACATACACGTAACCACATAGCCCAGCAATTCCACTCTAAGGTATTTAACAAATAGAAAACATGTGTCTACACAAAAACATATATGAATGTTCATAGCAACATTATTATAATAGCCAAATGTCTATCAACTAATAAATAAAATGTGGTATTACAATAAAATAATATTCATCAATAAACAGAATGAAATTCTGACATACATTACAATATGGATGAGCCTTGAAAACATTATACTAAGTGAAAGAACCCAGTCACAAAAGGTCACATATTGTATGATCCCATTTATATGGAAATATCCACAATAGGCAAATCTATAGACACAAAACGTAGATTTGTGGTTGCCAGGACCTGGGGGGTGGGGCAAAATGGGGAGTGACTGCTAATGGGCACAGGGCTTCTTTTGAAATACCGGTAATGGAAATTTTATGAAATTAGATAGTGGCTATTTCATGAAAAAGCTGTGTATGCAAAATGGAACTATGCAGACAAGTCCAGCCTGTTAGATTAAAAGAGTTTTAATAAGGAACTTATGGAAAAGCAGTCCTGGGTGCAGTAAGACAAAAATGGATCCCTGCCCACTCACCTCCCTGTGCCCACCCCCAACCCCTGCCCCCAAAGCATTTGTTTTATATCCCTCTAAGAAATGAATCTACACATTCTGAAAGGAATACAGTAGTGATCCAGGGGAACAAAGGAACCAGGTACCGAGGGCTCTGACATCAGGGCAAGTTAAGCATTGAGGGTGCCTTGCCCAGAGAAAGGGCTAAAAGGTGGAGGAAGGATTAACAGTAGTTTGTGATTAACCTGAAGACTGCACACATTCTAGAGTAAACTGGCAGGAAAATGGGATGAGAAGAAGTGTTCAGGTAAATTAGTTTTAAAATGGAGTCAGATTTTTAAGATGACATCAGTTCTGTCCACAGAGTGGTGATAATTGTACAGCTCAGTAAATACACTAAAAATTACTGAACTGTAAACTTTAAAAGGGTGGTTTGTTTGTTTTTTTTAATTAATTTTTTTTGACAGAGATAGAGAGACAGAGACAGAGAGAGAACTGAACCGGGGGAGCTCCCCAGCTCAGCACATGGTTCCACCGGGCCAGGGCGGGATTCAATCCTCAGTCCCAGGCTCTGCAAAGTGAGTGCTTAACCCACTGAGCCATCCCAGCTTCCCCTAAAAGGGTGGATTTTTTGATATGTGAATTATATCTCAAAACAACTATGATAAACATATATACCTACATATCTACACATATATTTTCATAAATATATATGATAGAACATTGCATACCGGTAAATAAAATAAGAGTAGGCAATTATGAGGAAAACAAATTAAAGATACAAAAACAAATTTAAAAATTTGTAACTGAGACAAATAGATTAATGGAACAGAATAGAGAACCCTGAAATAGACCCATATAAGTATAGTCAACTGATCTTTGACAAAGGAGCAAAGGCAATACAATAAAGCAAAGACAGTCTCTTCAACAAACGGTGCTGAAACAACTGGACACCTACACGCAAAAAATGAGTATAGACACAGACCTTACCTCTTCACAAATTAACTCAAAATGGGTCAAAGACCCAAATGTAAAATCATAATAGAAATTATAAAACTTCTAGAAGATAAAATAGGAGGAAACATAGATAATCTTGGTTATGGAAATTATTTTTTAGATATAACACCAAAGACATTATCCATGAAAGAAATAATTGCTAAGCTAAAATTCATTAAAATTAAAAACTGCTCTGCCAATGACAATATCAAGAAAATGAGAAGACAAGCCACAGAAAGGAAGAAAATATTTACAATACACATCAATAAAGGACTGTTACCCAAAACAGACAAAGAACTCTTAAAAGTGAACAAGAAAACAATCTACCTAATTAAAATATTAGCCAAAAAACGATTAACATACACTTTACCAAAGAAAATATATAGATGGCAAATAAGCTTATCAAAAGGTGTTCCATATTATATGTAATCAGGGAAATACAAAATAAAATAATGAGGTACCACTATACACCTATTAAAACAGCCAAAACCCAAAACACTGACAACAAATACTGGAGAGAATATTGAGCAATAGGAACTCCCATTCATTGTTGGGAATACAGAATAGTGCTACCACTTTGGAAAATAGTTTGGCAGATTTTTAACAAAACAATCCATCAATTAAACTCCTTTATGTTTACCCAAAGAAGTTTAAAACATGTCCACAGAAAAACCTGTATACTATGTTTACAACAGCTTTATTCATAACTGCCAAAACTTGGAAACAACCAAGATGTCCTTTAGTAGGTAAGTGAATAAATAAACTGTGGTATATCAACACAAGGGAATATATTAAGCACTAAAAAAAAATGAGCTATCAAGCCATGAAAAGACATGGAGGAAACTTAAATACATATTGCTAAGTGAAAGACACCAACTTGAAAAGACTACATACTATATGATTCCACTATATAACATTCTAGAAAAAACAGAACTATGCAGATGGTAAAAAGATCCATGGTTGCCAGAGGTTGGGAGAAGTGGGTATGAATAAGCTAAAGATGGAGGCTTTTTAGGGCAGTGAAAATACTCTGTATGATACTATAATGAGAGAAACACATCATTATACATTTGTCCAAACCCATAGAATGTAAAACACCAAGAGTGAACTATTAATGTAAACTATGAATGTTGGGTGATTATGATGTGTCAGTGTAGGTTCATCAATTCTAACAAATGTACCATTCTGGTGAGTGGTGCTGATAATGGGGAAGGCTATTTGTGTGTAAGAGTTTGAGAATATATGGAAAATCTCTGTATTTTTCTTTCAACTTTTCTGTGAACCTAAAATTTCTCTTAAAAATAATCTTATAAATATCTCCAAAATTAAAGTCTTAGTATGTGATCTAAATAGCAAAATGAACAAAGCTGAAAATTAAAAGTAAAATATAGCTAAAGAACTCTCTTAAAATATAGCATAAAAGCTATATAAATTAAGAAACAGAAGTAGAGATTTAAAGAATAGATTCAGAAATGCTAAATTTGTCTAATAGGAATGAAAGAAAAAAAAAGAGAGAGGGATAGGTAGGAAAGATTAACACACACACACTATGAAAAGTTTTCAGGATGTCAAAATAAGAAATCCTAGTGGCTTCCATAAAAAGTTCTACTTGCACTATGAACATTGCTAAACATGTGCCATAAAAGATGCCTTGATTTGAGAGCAGCTCTAGGGCTACACTCCTTCCCCATTCTTCTGTCCTTAGATGGATTATTCCAGAAAAGACTACCCAAGACTCAACATAGCTGGGCACTCAGAGCCATTCCGGATAAGGTTAGAGCCCTGTCTTCCTCTAATTTAATCCTATGCAGTCTCCCTACATAAAGAATATACACAATGCCTATACTCCCCAATTCATTCTACAAGGTCAACATTACCCTAATACCAAAACCTGGAAAGGACCATATGAAAAAGCAAAACTATAGACCAATATCTCTGATGAACATGAATGCAAAAATTCTAAACAAAATATTAGCAAATAGACTACAACAATGCATAAAAAGAGTATATATCTCAGGGGTACAAGGATGGTTCAACATACACAAATCAATGTAATACAGCACATAAACAAAATAAAGATAAAAGCCATGTGATTATTTCAATTGATGCATTAAGAAGCATTTGACAAGATACAACATGCATTTATGATCAAAGCATTGAATAAAATGGGAACTGAAGGAAAGCACCTCAACATAATAAAGGCCATATATGACAATCCCTCAGCTAATATTATACTGAATGAGGAAAAGCTGAAGCCCATTTTCCTAAAATCAGGAACAAGACTGGAATGTTTCCTGTCACCACTGCTATTCAATATACTACTGATAGTTCTAGCCAGAGCAATCAGGCAAGAGAAAGGAATACAAGGTATTTGAATTGGGAGAGAAGTCAAACTGTCACTCTCTGCAGATGACATGATTCTTTATATAGAAAACTCTAAGACTCTACCAAAAATCTATTAGAAACAATATACAAATAAAGTCACATGCTACAAAATCAATGCACAAAAATCAACTGCATTTTTAGATGCCAACAATGAAACATTAGAGAAAGAAATGGTACAATCCATTCCTTTTGCAATCGCAACAAAAAGAATACCTAGAAATAAATTTAAAAAAGAATGTGAAGGACCTATACACTGAAAACTATAAAACTTTACTAATAGAAATTGAAGAAGACACAAAGAAATGAAAAGATGTTTTGTGTTCATGGATTGGAAGAATCAACAAAGTTAAAATGGCCATATAGCCCAAAGTGATATACAGATTCAATGCAATTCCTGTCAAAATCCCACAGACATTCTTTCAAGAAATAGATTTTAAAAATCATCAAATTCGTATGGAACCACAAAAGACCCCAAATCGCCAAAGCTCTCCTAAGAAAAAAGAATAAAGCTGAGGACATCATATTTTGTGACTTCAATCTGTACTACAAAGCCTCAATAATCAAATCAGCTTTGTATTGGCAGAAAAACACATACACAGATCAATGGAACAGAATTGACAACCCAGAAATAAACCCACAAATATTTGGACAGATTATTTTCTACAAAGGAGGAAAAGAAAGCCTCTTCAGTAAATGATGCTGAGATCATTGAAAAACCACCTGCAAAAGAATGAATCTGAACTGCAATCCGTCACCATATACCAAAATTAACTCAAAATGGATTAAAGACCTCCACATAAGACCCAAAAAAATACACTGTACAGAAGAAAACACCGGTACTAAACTTATAGACCTGAGGTTCAGGGAGGACTTTATGAACCTGACCTCAAAGGCAAAGGAATTAAAAGCAAAAATAAATAAATGGGATTTTATCAAACTAAAAAGCTTCTGCACAGCAAAGGAAGCCATCAACAAAGCAAAGAGACAACCAATCAATTGGGAGGAAATATTTGCAAATGAATCCTCTGATAAGAGGTTAATATCTAAAATACATAGAGAACTCGTACAACTCAACAACAAAAAAACAAGAAATCCCATTAAAAAATGGGCAGAAGACCTAAACAGATACTTCACCCATGAAGACATACAAATGGCCAACAGACACACACAAAAATGCTCAACTTCATTAGCTATTAGAGAAATGCAAATCAAAACCACAATAAGATACTAATCAAACCTGCTAGAATGACTATAATCAACAAACCAAGGAACAACAAGTGCTGGAGAGGATGTGGAGAAAAAGGAACCTTTATACACTGCTGGTGGGAATGCAAATTGGTGCAACCACTTTGGAATACTGTAGGAAGATTTCTCAGAAAATTGGGAATGGAGCTACCTATGACCCAGCAATCCCACTTCTGGGTATTTACCCAAAAACTTTGAAAACCTTAGTGCTTAAAAACATACGTACCCCAAGGTTCATTTCAGTGCTATTCACGGTGGCCAAGTTATGGAAACAACCAAAGTGCCCCCTGATAGATAGCTAGATAAAAAAGCTGTGGTACATATATACAATGGAATATTTTACTCAGCAAAAAAAAGATGAAATTCTTCCATTTGCATCAACATGGATGGAACTTGACATCATCATGCTAAGCAAAATAAGCCAGACAGAAAAAGCTAAGAACCATATAACTTCACTTATATGTGGGATATAAAATTGAGAGCAACAAAGAAACAAAATCTCATGGCTATAGTCAATAGCTTAGTGGTTACCTGAGGGTAAGGAGGAATGGGGGTGGGAGAGAAGGGGGAGGGAGCTAAATATATGGTGATGGAAAGAAACCTGACTCTGGGTAGTAAACACATTGTAACACATAGACAAAGTACTATAGAATTGTACGCCTGGAACCTATGTAATTTTTACTAACCAATGTAACCCTAACAATTTAATAATAAAAATATATATATTGGGAAAGCTGGGATGGCACAGCGGGTTAAGCACTCGCTTTGAAGCCCCGGGGACCGAGAATCAAATCCCGGCCCTGGCCCATGAGGACCCACATGCTGTACTGGGGTGTGTCTCCAGTTCAGTTCTTGCCGGGACCTATATAGGAGGTTCCCAGCCCAGTTCCTGCCCTGCGCAGCCCTGTGCCCACCTGTGGAGTGAAACTATATGGAAAACTAATGTCAACTATGGACACTGCTCTGGGCCCTCCCCTTTCTCTCTCTCTCTCTCTCTCTCTCTGTCTCTGTCTCTGTTTCTCTCTGTCAAAAATCAATAAAATAAATTTAAAAAAAAAAAGAATATATATATATATATATATATATATACAGTAAAAAAGACTATACACAGTGCCTACCATATCCAAGATGCTAGGCAACAATGATAGCTACCCTCACCCTGTCAATCCTTTCCTTTTCCAAACCTAGAGTATAGTGTTCTAAGAGACTATGTGGAACATACCTCTGTGTTGTTCCTGGAGGGATGAAGAAGCAGGAGTATTTATCCATTTACTACCAAACCTTTTTGGGTGGGGGCCCACTCCTGGGGAGAGTAGCTCCACAGGATACTCAGTCTGGCCTGCACAAGGGCCAAGAACAAACTCCTACTGCCAGAGAATGGACAGGAACTGTCTGCAGGTAACCTCTGAGGAAGCTGTGGAGATCTGGGTAGGCAAGTGCATGCATAAGTACAGGCACATGCGTGGGCACACGCACGCGCACATACACACTCAACCAGCCCAAAGGTCAGCTTCAGATGTACTGGAGAAACACTGTTAGCATCTTGTTAAAATTAGGCATGGAGATGCTCACAGTCATCATTGAACAGTGTTAGACCAACACAATTAGAACAGAGAAAGAAACGAGAAGCATAAGATTGGAAATCTTATGGAAGGCAAATCTAGCTCTATTTTTAGTTGATAATATTTTGTACCCGTAAACCTAATAAATCAACTGAAAAACCACTACAAAATATAAAATAATTCAATAAAACAGTAGTACTTAAAATTAATTTAAAAGAAATCAATACCCTTTATATAATAAAAAACAGAAGACACAATGAAAGACAAGACTCTACTTACAGCTAGCAACAAGCTTAACAAGAAAAGCGTAAAAACAAATGATAGGAAAATTAAACTATTACCAAAGCATAAGAGCAGTTATAAAAAAAGAGACATTATATTCTTGGAAAGAAAGACTCAAAGTCAATTCTCCCTAAATTAATTTAATGGAATACAATAAAACACCAATGTTTGTTTGTTTTTTCCCCTAGGACTAGCCAAACTGATCCTAAAATTCATGTCAAAAAACAAATTTTTAAATAACCAGGAAAACTCTTGAAAAATAAGAGAAATGATGGAAGAATAGACCTACTTAGTTTTCAAAATGCACCAAATAAAAGTGAACAATGCTGACCGAAGACAAACCACTGGAACAGAAGAGAAAATACAAAATAGACTGAAATATATATATACAAATTTATATTATAAAAATGACATCTCAATTTACTGAAATGAAAAAAGACATTTTAATAAGTATCAGAACAAGTCTGGGAAAAAGATAAACTTGGTTCTCTGCTTCACACTGCACACAAGTATAAAAAAGAATTAAAGGTTTAAAGGTTAAAAAAAATCATAAATAACTGGAAATGCATGTAACGTTAAATGGAAAAGTCCTTTATAGGTTAGACTTCAAAATAAAGAAGCAATATAAAATTGGTCGATTTGATTGAATAAAAAGTCAAAACCTTCACATCAAAAAGCACTTATGAGCAAAATTAAAAGTCAAGTGAGGGATGCCAGAATAGCTCAGCAGATTGAGTGCTTGCCTTGCAACTGCAAGGTCCAGGAATCTAATCCTGGGCCCGGCTTGTGCAAACCCATATGATGAACTGCAGCACAACTGGTAACCACCTTGTGATGATGGTGAAGGTTCTCACTTTCCATGTGGGTGGCCCTCAGTTTGGTTCTCACCCGCTGTGGCCCCACATCCACCTGTGTGGAATGAAACTATGTAGCAACTAGTGATGTAAATTACAACTACAGAAACTGCTGTGGGCCCTCCTTCCTTCTCTCTCTCTTCTCTCTCTCTTCTCTCTCTCTCTCTCTCTCTGTCTCTCTCTCTCTCTCTTACCCTCTCTCAAACAATAAAATAAATCTTTAAAAAAATAAAATTAAGTTGTTGTGTTTTTTTTTTTAAGTCAAGTGAACTAATTTGAGAGGGGGAGAACTATAATTTGTATTACAAAAACTGGTCTTCCTATTTATAAAGACTACTACCTAGGATTCTGGGGAAAAAAAATGACCAACATCACAAAATAAAAATGAACAAAAGGCATAAACAGTCCTGAGCAAAAACAAAAACAAAAAATCAACACATACAAATAGATGTTAAGCTTATAAAAAAAGTCCCAGCCTTCCTTATATAAGGTGACCAGACGTCCCACTTTTGGCGGGACAGTCCTGATTTTTAACAATTTGTCCCGCATCCCGCGGCGTTTTAAAAAAGTCCCGATTTTTGGAAAGAATGCATGACAAGCTAGGGAACGGCAGGAGACAGACCAAATTTTTAATCAAGAACCCCATCCCCACCGGTCAATGGTGTCCCGCTTTACCCATGTTAAAATCTGGTCACCTTATCCTTACAGTAATATAAAGGTAAATCAAAACTACACAGAGATACCATCTTAAGGCTAGAAGGAAATAGTCATGGAGGGTATATTGCCAGTCAGAATGTAAAATGGTACACAGGGAGAAAATGGTTAGCTCTACAAAAAATACAGAGCATTTACCCTTTGACCTACAGCTGGGAATCTATCCCACCAATATATTGACACATATATAAAATGATATACATAGAAGATTGTTCATTACAGCATTATTTGTAATATTAATAGCAAAAAAAAAAAAAGAAAGAAAGAAAATGATCCAGCAGTCCATTTTAAGGTATTGGCTAAAGAAACTATGGATACAACCACCCACTTAAATATCATGCTATTGAATAAAAGGCTTGGGAATATCTCTACTTCTGGATGTGGAAAGATCTCCAGGATATATATTGTTGAAAAAAAGCAAGATACAAAGCAAATTAAGTAGTACACTACCTTTTCTGTAACAAAAAGGGGTAAATAGAAATATACATTTGTCTTCCTTTGAATAAAGATACACAGAAAAGATAAACAGAAATCTAATAGAAATTTGTTACCTATGGAGGAAAGAGCAGGGAGGGAAGAGGGAAGGAAGCAAGAATTTTAAATATACTTTTATTTATTTATTTATTTTTGACAGAGAGAGAGAGAGAGACAGAGAGACAGAGACAGAGAAAGAACTGAACTGGGGGAGCTCCCAGTTCAGCATATGGTTCCACACGGGCCGGGGCCGGGACTCGATCCACGGTCCCAGGTGCTGCAAAGTGAGCGCCCAACCCACTGAGCCATCCAGCTTCCCCTGAAAGCAAGAATTTTGAATTCAAGTTGGTATGACTTTAATTTGTGAATTAGCTAAAAATATTACCTATAATTTAAATTTCTTTGAAATGTTCTAGAGAATAAAAACATATAAATATATAACCTAAAAGGAAATAAGAATAAAATTTACTTCAGATTTCTTTTTTTTTTTTTTTAAGATTTATTTATTGTTTTTGACAGAGAGAGAGATAGAGTCAGAGACAGAGAGAAGGGGGAGGGCCCAGAACACTCTCCATAGTTGCACATCATTTTTTCCACATAGTTTCATTCCACAGATGGGCTTGGGGCTGCACAGGGTAGGAACAGGGCCAGGGTCTCACCCCGGTGAGAACTGAGCTGGGGGCACTCCCCAGTTCAGCACATGGGTCCACACAGGCCAGGGCCAGGATTCGATCCTCAGTCCCCAGGGCTGCAAAGTGAGCGCCTAACCCACTGAGCCATCCTGGCTTCCCACTTCAGATTTCTAATGGAGCAAAATCACTAACATTTTAAGATAAAAGAATAAAATTTTACAGACATTCTAATTATTTTCAAAATAAGAACATTTTCAGATATGCAAGCATTTATATACAAACTTTCTATAACCAGAATTTCTTGAGAATGTACTCAGAAAAAAAAGAAAAAAAAAGCAGACAGACAGAGGAGAACGTATATAAAAGAAAGGGTGAGCAAAGAAACCAGTAAAACAAAATAAACTTAAACAGATATTGATTTCAAGAAGTTCTTTTAGGGATGCTGGGATAGCTCAACAGATTGAAAGCTTGCCTTGCAACCAGGAGGTCTGGGAATCAAGTCCTGGTCCCAACCCATGCAAACACATGTGCTGGGCTGCAGCGCAGCTGGTAACCCCAAAATGGTGGCAAAGTTTCTCGCCTCCCATGTGGGAGGCCCCTGGTTCTGTCCCCACCTTGTGTGGCTCCACATTCACCTATGTAGAATGAAACCATGTCACAACTAATGATGTATAACTGTGGAGACTGCTCTGGGCTCTCCTTCACACCCCCTCTCTCTCACTTTCTCTTAAACAATAAACTAAATCTTAAAAAAAAAAAATTTTTAACATTTTGGTACCAAATAAAGACTTGAGAAATGTCAGAGAAGGTAGAAAGTGACTGAAAACAAACAATATGTCAAAAATACATCAAGGTTTTCAACTTATTTGGGGACAAGGTAGAGGTAACCTACACAATGGTGGAAAGATACACAATCAATATATATGTTAGAATTACATGTTATTACTAGAAGAATAGAAATATGAGATATAACTTACAAACCAACACTGCAGAAAAAAGTGAGATAAAAATAACACAATCAACCAAAAATAGGTAGAAGAGTGGGAAGAGGGGGGAACAAAGAAGGCATAGTATAACAGAAAAAAATAGAAAATATAAATAAGATATGAATAAGTCCAAACACAATAGTAATTTTAATTTAGGTGAAGGGTTAATTATCTATTAAATATAGAAATTGTCGGGGATGCCAGGATGGCTCAGCAGGTTGAGCGCTTGTCTATTCGCCCTGAAGTCTGAGGATTGAATCCTGCCCCCCACCCATGTGGACTCATATGATGAGCTGGGGTGTGCCCCTAGTTCAGTTCTCTCCAAGGCAAGCTTCCCATATGGGAGGCCCCTGGTTCGGCTCCTGCCCCCGGTGTGCTTCCCATGGAGGAGGTCCCCAGTTCTCGGGGTTGTGCCTCCCATGCAGGAGATCCCTGGCCGGATCCTGCCCTATTTGGCCCCACGCCCACCTATGGAACAAAACTATGTGGAAAAACGAAAGTACAACTATGGAGACTGCCCTGGGCCTGCCCCCTTCTCTCTGTCTCTCTCTGTCTCTCTCTTTCTCTCTGTCAAAAACAATAAAAATAAATCTTAAAAAAAAACAAATAGAAACTGTCATTACAATAGAAGTCCCATAGGTTATATTTGAAAGGCATATCTAAAATAAGATAACACAGAAAGAGTGGTGATAACAGTGTAAGATACACTAAACAATTCTTAGTATCCGATAAAAATATTGTAGACAAATGCATGAAAAAGATAAAAAGAGATATCTGCCAAGAAAATGTAACTCATGAACTTTTGGGCATACCTAACAACACAACTTTTAGGAATCAGCAGAAAAATAGATGGACAAAAGTAAGAATATAAAATATTTGAATAAGCTAACAAGTTTGATCTAAAAGATATAAAATAGATCACTGAACATAATAAAGATCATTATTCTCAGTCAGTGATACTCACAAAAGAAAATTGATCATATATTAGGTCATGAAGAAAAATCTTAATTGACTCCTGTAAAGCAGAAATCATATAAGCCATATTGATTGATCACAATGAAATAAAATTAGATTCATCATCAAAAAGATAGCCAGAAAAATCTATAGGCTTAGAAACTTTAAAACTCCCATGACAATAACTAATGTTAAAGAGAAAAATCAATATAGAACTTCCAAACTATTTAGAAATAAATGACAATAAAAGCATTATTAAACCTGTGGGATTTAGGTGAAATCATACCCACAAAAATTTAAGTGCACTCATTGACTCTACTCTCCTATTTCACGGAATCTTCTGGAAAGAAATATTTTCACTATACACAGAGGTAGACAGAAAGGTTATTACAGCCCCATTGTTTGTCATGGTTAGCATTCTCTTGATGGATACTTAGGTTCTTTCCAGCTCTTTCTAGCTCCATGTTATAAAATACTATGCAACAGTTCAACAGAAAAAAATCTGGCAGAGGATACTGGATGGCTCAGTGGATTGAGCTCGTGTCTTCCAGTCCTGGTGTCCAAGGACTGAATCGGGACCCCAGCTTGTGGGGACCCAAATGCTGAGCTCAGGTGTGCCCCAGTTTGGTTCTGAACAGGGCAAGCCTCCTATGTGGGAGGCTCCAGTTCAGCTCCTGCCCCAGACGTGCTTCCCATGTGGGAGGCCCCCAGAGGTTCCTGCCCTGTACAGCCCTGTGCCCACCTGTGGAATGAAACTATTTGGAAAACTAATGATGTGCAACTACCGGGGACTGCTCTGGGCCCTCCCCCTTCTCTCTGTTTCTCTCTGTCTCTCTCTCTCTGTCAAAAACAATAAAAATAAATCTTTAAAAAATATATTACAAAAAAATTAAAATGGGTATTACCTTTTAGATTAGAATCATTTAAGAAAAAATAAAACAACATTTCTACAGGTATAGATCTGTTTTATAGAGAAAAAAGTCAGGAAGGAGAGCTGCTGACCAGTGTGTTACTTTTAGGGAAGGGAGTAGAATAGGAGGAATGATTAAGAAAATATTCAATTAACTGTATTGTTTACTTTTTTGTTTAAACAGAGAAGTATTTACCTAAAATTTGTATAATAGGAAAAGAATAGTCATCTCTGTGAATGGTCCTAAAATAATCATATAGGATACTTTATCTTATAGACAAATTTTGCATAAAACATCCATTCAACTTGCACAATAATTTAATTTTGCTCAAGCAAATTTTGCCCATGCACGTTTTCATTGAAAAAGTTAGTTTCTTTTCATTTAGAACCTTGGGGGAAAGAAAGGCATTAGATAATTTTCACTAATGTGTTTAGTTAGTTACATCACTTCACATTTCAAAATTATCAGAATAAAAAACACCTAAAAGTAAAGGCACAGAAAACCTAAATGAAGCCAAATTTTACAAACCCTATTTATTGTTTAAGAATTATGATGATATCAACTATAAAATAAATCTTCAAAGCCCTTAAGTTCATCAGTGTTAACATACTTTAAACTCAGTACTTTAGACTCAGCCTTAAACACCAGGGTCTATTAAAAGAAAAACTTATCAATATCATCAACAGAGCAAGACAGGAACCAAAATGCAAGCTACAAACATAAGAATGAAATAAAATGTTACTTGAAGAAAGTACAAGGGTTCTCTAGCTGTACAACAAAATATTAAAATAACTCTCAGATACCCTGGTTGTTAAATGGGGAGGGAAAGATGAATAAAAAAAAGTTACTGTAATTTAAACAAAATTAATAAAGAAATGTTCTGCATGGGTTTTTTCCTGTTTCTACTTCTAATCATTTATCATGCAAATGAAAGCAGTAATGGAAAATGTAAAGAAAACAAATTCTGCAATATACTGAAACCCATATCCAGCAGGAGATAAGATTGAATATCAGAAGGAAAGGGTCTGAAATTAGCTGTCTGTACAATAACTAGGAGGAGAAACTGTTTTATTTAGCCTGGAGAGATTTTTTTGTAGCAAACTGACTAAATTAAAATCCAGTCTATTAAATCCAATATCATACTAGAAAATGCCTTTTTCTTGCACTTTTAGATAAATTTTCATTGATCTCATTTTATGCATGATTACATTTTTAATGAGATGTGCAATATTTCCAGGCTAATTTTAAATTCCTCTCTTTTCTCTCCACCTCCTCCCCCCACTTACTGCTTGCTGGATTAACATTTCTGATAAATTGTTGGACCAGAAAGAAGGAGAATTACCAAGATGAAATAAATTACTTCCATTTTTTTTGCAGCTCTAAAGCGATAATAGGAGAATACAAATGCCCACTGTCTAATTATGCCACATCTTCCAATTCATTTCACAAAAACAATTATTTTATATTTATATAATAGGCATGTTACCTTGTATTCATTATAAATGACCCTGAGCAGTATATAATCTATTAGAATAAAAAGAACATCACCCCAACAGTGACCAAGTAAACTTAGTATATGACCATCTTAAAAGGAATGGCCAAATTAACAACTTCATAAACTAAAGAATATGGAGACTATTAGAAGATCTACACACTAAGAAATAATTTTTTTTTAAAGAATGGCACTGCTTAAAATTAACTTTCAAGCAAAATACAAAATAATACTGTGCATAAACACTTTAAAAAATGTTCTTATGTGGGACAAGAGACTAAGAGAATACCTTGAGTATAACCTCCCACATTAGGAAAGTTAAGATCATTTTGCCCTATCAACATTTTCAGGTCTATATAGCAAGATGACATGATGAGAACCACTAGAATTCCAGTTTCTATTCAAGAAAGGAAGTCCATGGGGAAACCAGGATGGCTTAATGGATTAAGCACTCACTTTGCAGCCTGGGGACCGAGAATTGAATCCCAGCCCCCGCCCTTGTGGACCCATGTGCTGAACTGGGGAGTGCCCCCAGTTTGGTTTTCGCTGGGGTGGGACTCCGGCCCAGTTCCTGCCCTGTGCAGCCCCACGCCCACCTGTGGAATGAAACTATGTGGAAAAACCAGTGATGTGCAGCTATGAAGACTGTTCTGGGCCCTCCCTGTTCTCTCTGTCTCTGCCTCTGTATCACTCTCTCTGTCGAAAACAATAAAAGTAAATCTTTAAAAAAAAAAAGGAAGGAAATCCAAAACCATTAAAGTGGACCTATGACCAAGGTTTTTGTTAGGGTTCTTAAACATCTGTCTTCCTCCCATGTTAGTTATTTTTATAACTCCCTGACTGATTCTTTGTGATGACTAAGAGCAAAACTCCATAAACAGATTAAACTTTCTAATTCAAAGACTAATGATAAGATTAAACAAAACAAAATTCAACTTTCTGGTGCCTACAAGAGATATACCTAAAAAATATGGACCTTGAAAAGTTGAAGATAAAAATATGGGAAAATATTTGCCAGGCAAATACTAACCAGAAGAAAACTAGAAAAGCAATGAAACCAATAAAATTTATTAAATTTTAGTGGTTTTTAGTCATTTTAGTCTCAAAGTAAAAATTAAAGCAAAACACTTTAATAGAAATAGAAAAAAAATTCACAAGATTATATATGTATATGAATGTATATATATATATATGCACACATACACACATATGCACACATGTACACACATGCACACAAAGTATTAATCTGCATGCTCCTAATACAATATAGCTTCAAAATAAAAAATCAAAAAGTTACAGAATTTTAAGAGGAAAATATTAGAAGAAAGACAACATGTTAAATGGATACATGGAAGATATAAAAAAGAAGATACACTTGAACTTCTAGAGACAAAAACTAAAATGTGTGAGATGAAAAACATACTATATGGGATTAACAGCAGATCAGACAAAGCAGAAGAAAAAATTAGTAAACTATAAGACATAGCAATAGAAACTATACAAAATGAAACAAAGCATCAGTGAACCAGGGGACAATTTCAAATGAGCAAATATAATGTAGCTGTCATCCCTAAAAGAATGAGCGTGCAACAAATATTTGAAGAAATAATGGCTAAACTTTTTCAAATTTGATGAAAAGTATATTCTTTTTGTGGATGGTGGCAAACGTGGAGAGAATACCACAAAGCCTCAGGCACACTGTGAGAATACAAGACAGGAGTTTGCCTGCCCACTCCCAAATGCCACTCACCAACCCTCTACCACCACGTGCGAATCTTTACACCTAATAATACTGTCACAAAGTCCTGCTTCTGGTATTTTGTATCTAAGCTGAAAAACTCTTCAGTCTATGGTGCTTACTACAGGCAGGTGTTCAAGAAATCCCCCCGCTGGTTAAAAACTTTGGCATATGGGTGCAATGCAACTCACAGTGGCACACAAATGTGCAAAAATATACCAGGACCTGACCACCGTGGGCATTGTATCCAGTGCTATCAACACATGGGTGCCCAGCACCATGCCCAGACCCACTCGATCTAGATCATGGAGGTAGAAGAGGTCACGGTCAGCAAGTGTTGCCGACAGTGGGCAAGCAGTTTCACAACTCCAAGGTCAAGTTCTCACTGCCCCACTGGATCCTGCATTGCCAGCACAGCCAAGCTTCACCATCAAAAGGCCCAAAACCTTCACATAGATGCAAGGCCTTCTCCATCCCCAGGTCTACCCAAATAACCTCCTTGGGGGAAAAAATACTCAATAAGTTCATGAACTCCAAAGCACAAAAAAACATAAAACCTAAGGCACATCACAATCAAATTGCTTACAATAAGTGATAAAAAGAAAAATGTGAAAAATAGTCAGAAGGGGAAACAGACACATAATGTACAGAATAATAAATAGAAGACAGCATATTTATAATTGCAAACAATGTAACCTAGAAAATAGTGTAACAACCCCTTTAAAGTACTGATGTGGAGGGGAATAAAAACAGTGAAAATAGATAGAAAAAAATAAAAATAAAAAAAAGACCTTCTCCAGAAATCAAAAACTGAAATAATCACCACCAGCAGACCTGCACTAAAAAAAAAAATGATAAAGTAGGGGCCTCAAACAGAATGAAAATGATACCAGAAGAAAATCTGAAGGTACACAAAGGAATAAAGAGCACTGGAAATAGAAACTACAAAGGTAAATATAAAAAAGTTTGTTTGGGGTTTTTTTTTTTAATCTCTTTAAAAGAATTGTTTAGGGGAAAGCTGGGCTGGCTCAACGGGTTAAGCCCTTGCTTTGAAGCCCCGGGGACTGAGGAACGAGTCCCAGTCCCAGCCCATGCGGACCCACATGCTGAACTGGGGCAGGAGGCCCGCTGCCAGGTTTCCACCTTGCACAGCCCGGCACCCACCTGTGAAATAAAACTATGTCAAAAACTAATGATGTGCAACTATGGAAACTACTCTCGGCCCTTCCCCTTCTCTCTCTCTCTCTCTCTCTCTCTCTCTCTCTCTCTCTCTGTCTCTCTGTCTCTCTGTGTCTCTGTCTCACCTGCTCTCAAAACAACAAATAAATATTTTTAACAAAAATAAGAACAAAGAAGCTTTTCAGGGGGAAAAAAAGTCATTTCATACTGATAAAAGGATTGATTCATCAAAAGGACATAAAAGTCATTAACATTTATGCACCTAATAACAGAGCTTCAAAATTCATAAAGAAAAGAACTGCAAAGAGAAATAGACAAATCCATGATTATACTCTAATATTTCCACCAACCTCAATAATTTATAGAACAAGTAAACAGAAAATTAGTAAAGACATAGAAGATATGAAAAACACTATTAACCAACTTGATTTAATTGACATTCACAGAATATTCTACCCAACGACGGCATAGTATATTCATTTCACATGCCTGCAGTCTACGTAAGATAAATCATGAGTGTTTGGGGGCCATAAAAAAAGCCTTTTAAAAATTTTAAAGCATTCTAGTCACACAAAGTATGTTCTCTGACCACACTGAAATTAAATTAGAAATCAGTAACAGAAAAATCTGTGGGGGAAAATCCCCATTTAGAAACTAAATAATATATACTTCTATATAATCCATAGGCAAAGGAAGAAATCAAATTACACAGTATTTTGAATTGAGTAAAAATGCAAACACAACATATTGAAATATGTGCCTCTATTTCTGCAATGTATTTCTAGGACAATGTGGGTAAATATAGTTACATTTAGAAAAATTATCCTGTAGTTTAGGTCTGATATAGTATCAATTTCAACTCGGAATAAAAATCTTCACCCTGGCTTTTAAATAAGATGACTGCCCAACTCTTGTACTCACATGGTATAAAAGTGTAGAAGTCAATATTTTATGTTTTTTTAATGGCTTTTTATAGTTCATCCCTCTGTTCTCTCTGGAAAATAAAAAAATATAATAAAATTGTAATATTTAAAAAGCATGCATATCTGACCAATTTCTGGATATATGTATTATTTTTATTACAAAAACATGTTTCAGGTAATTGAAGAGTTACAATAAAAATCCAAAGCCTGTGATTGAGCAATTTAACTATTTTTAACGATGGTGAACAGAAAATACATGACCAGCAACCCAAAATATTAACATCAAAGTATATACAGAAAGGCTCAGAAAGTACTAATGGCCTAAAGGAATATAGTAGAGAATTTAACTGACTATAAAGTTCACAAGAAAACATGACAAGAATCTAATATTCAAAATACAAAAGGCCAATCTTATATATTGTTTAACCTACTTAAATATTCTCTATAGTCTGAACAGCACAGTCTAAGACTTCATTCAGCAATGAAAATGTAATTATGGTATGCTAGTATTGGACAAGAAAACAGAAAGACTTGTGGATGTGGAAACATCTTCCATACCACTCAGGTGGGTAGTAGCAGAACATGGGAAGGAGGTTTCAAGGGTTGGTCTGGATGAATAGCATAAGTCCCCCAAAATGATTTTGCTTGTAGAGAAGCCATAAATCAGAAAGCTTGGAGGAGTTTCCATTAAAGGAAATATCTCACAGACTTTTCTCCTGGCCTGTGCCAAAAAACAGGAACATCTATTTCAGAGAAATCCTCTGAGCAGATTCAGGGAAGTCAACAAGTCTAATGTCAGTGGATTTGACAGCAGCTTCAAATAGAAATTTCATAATGGACCTAACAAAAATATTAGCATGTGTCATGCAAAAGCACCAACTTTGAAATCAGAAATCTCTTATTTGCAAAGCTGGCTCTGCCACTTTATAAGCTGTGAAAACTTGGGCAATTTTCTTGATTACTCAAAGCCTGTTTTTTAAATCAAGAAAATAGGGATAATAATATCTTCCCCACAGGGTTGTTTTAATGATTTGATCATATACATAAGGAACTAAACATAGTGCTGAGTACATAATAAGGCCTAACTAACTAATTATACTAAGAATAATTGGGATCATCTTTCCTAAAGGACTAGAAGATGCTGCCTGGAATTGGCAAGTAAATGTAAGATTGTTCTAATAAAGGGAGTTGAAAATACATGAGAAAATCTAATTTATAAAATTAAATAGTGCTAATTTAAAGTGCGTAATGAGGCTCTGGTAGATATTCTGCCATCAATTTTTTTCTCTCCCTGTACAAGCAAGCCACTTCCCCCATCGAGAAGTAGTTTACCTCCATTCCGTGAATTTGGGCTGGTCTTGAAACTTGGGTGGAAGTGTGATACTTTGCTAGATTTAGGTCTAGCTTGTAAAAGGCTTGGCAACTTCTGCTTTCCCTCTAGAAGCTATTTGTAGTATAAGAAGTCTGACTAACATGAGATCACCATGCTGTAAGGAGACTCAGCTGGCCACACAAAAAGAACATGGGGGTAAGCAAACCATGTGAGTGAGCTTTTCTTGGAACTTCTTGTCCAGCCAAGATGCCAACTGAATGCAACCAACTGAGCAACCCTAGTTAACATCAAATAAGGCAGAAAAAACTCCCAGCTAAGCCCAGTCAACCTACAAAGTCATGAGGAAAAATAAGGTTTTTTTTAACATTTTAGGCAATAGATAACTGAAACAGAGTCTAAAGCTGCCAACTATTGACTGTACTTACCTGTAGCCTGAGACTGTCAGAAGCTACTCATTAACTTTCCTCTCTTAACAAATTTTTACTGGAGTATATGCAGAAGTTTCAGAGAATGCTGGAAATGAGCATCACCCACAGAAACAGAAGAAAGCTATAATTCCAGAAACATTCTCTTTGCCTGACCACCCCAGATTCACTGGGTAGGGGTTGCATAAAAAGACCCAGCCAGTGAAAGGAGCCAGAATGCCTCTGGTAAAGAGTTGCTTCTTTCTTATATACAGATAAAAGTATGTTTTTTAAGAACTTTTTCTGGGAAGCCAGGATAGTTCAGTGGGTTAAGCGCTCATTTTGCAGCCACAGGGACCAAGGATCAAATCCCGGCCCCGGTCCATGCGGACCCATATGCTGAACTGGGGAGTGCCCCCAGTTCTGTTGTCTCTGGGGTGAGACCCCAGCCCAGTCCTGCCCTGTGCAGCCCACCTGTGGAATAAAACTATGTGGAAAAACCAATGATGTACAACTATGGAGACTGTTCTGGGCCTTTCCCCTTCTCTCTGTTTCTCTCTCTCTCTCTCTCTCTCTCTCTCTCTCTCTCTCTCTCTCTCTCTCTCTCTCTCTCTGTCAAAAAAAAACAATAAAAAAAATAAATTAATTTAAAAAAAACTTTTTCTGACCAAGCTCATAGAAGAACAACTTGAAACGTTGTATATATCCTTCAGGAAACCTGAATTTATTACCAGAAGTCATTTTGCTAGTATTTTTTCTTTTTGTACATAGAACCTATGTTTAAGAACACAATCACAATTAGCCTTTTCAAATTCATAACCTCACTGGGACTAGAGTTATGGTTTATGAACCTTTTGGAGTCATGGTTATTCCTCCTTTTGGAAATACTGTTTACCCTAACTAGTGATTAATGCTGTGACATTAGAAATTAGTTCTAAAAACACAAGACAATTCAATAGACCGAGAGTCCTTGAAATGCTTGGTGTTCCCCTTTGTAATTCAGTTTTTTCCTTAGAGTAAAACACTTTCTTGGGGAAGCCGGGATGGCTCAGTGGGTTAAGCGCTCACTTTGCAGCACTGGGGACCGAGGACCAAATCCTGGCCCCGGCCCGTGGGGAACCATATGCTGAACTGGGGAGCTCCCCCAGTTCAGTTCTCTCTCTGTCTCTGTCTCTGTATCTCTCTCTCTCTCTCTCTCTCTCTCTCTGTCAAAAATTAATAAAATTAAAAATTAAAAAACACTCTCTTGGTCTTTAAATAACGGCTGTCTTATTAACACCTTCAACTAATTATGGAAATTTAAAAAATTTTCCACCTCTTCCCACAAATTTTCTCCCTAACCCATTTCCCATACATTGTGGCAGGAGATGGCATAAAGAATAATTCTGGGCATGAAAGCTTTCCAGGTCTTTAATACCGTGAACTCGCCTCAATTAATTAGGTAAAATATTTCTGTAATTTGCTGTCAGTGACCTTACTCTTAATAGCCTTCAGTGAAATCACTACACCTTTCACTCCCCAGAATTTCAAGACAATTATTTACTGGTTTATTCCTTTTACTCCACCATTTATCTTCATAAAATAAGTTCTAAATTAAACAAATTCTAAGTATCAGTTTCTAATAGCAAGACCAGGAAAACTTAACTTTTGATCTCACTATGGCCTGTTTTGATATCCAAATCCTTATTCATTTTATACACACCTTTCAGGAAGAATGAAAGAAAATACGCATGGGTCGAAAATGATAGAAACAAATAAAAAGAGAAACTTTTATTAATTAATAAATATGTAATGGAAGACAAGTATGTGCCCATCACATCCCAAGCTGTGGGAATATCAAGATAAAACAGCTCCAACTCTTAGTAAGTTCCTGGGTTAACAGAGACAGACATTACATGACAAACTAGACACAGCACCATGGAAGAGAAAATACAACCATGTGATATGAACAAAGAGCTGACTGTGTACAGATGAAGTGACAGGGTAAGGAGGAAAGGATTCTGAGGTGGTAACGTTGAGCAGGGTCTAAAAACAGTTTAATAGATTATGAGAGAAAAGAAGGAGAGAATAAGGATGTTCCAGACAGGAAAAGAACCCTAGAAGCACCATCCATCAAAAAATATTAAGAATTAGAATAATTAGCAGGCCGGGAAAAGGCTGTATTCCTACAAGCTGCCATAATAAATTACCATAAACTGAATGCATTAAAATAACTGAAATCATTCTCTCATGATTCTAGAGACCAGAAGTTAGAAATCAAGTTATCAACAGAGTTGGTTCGCTCTGGAGGCTCTAAGGGAAAATCTGCTTTATGCCATTCTTCTAGCTTTTGGTGATTGGTGTATTCCTTGGGATCTATAGGTCTAGAGATCACTGAAGTTGCTATCATAATCCACTTGGGAGACCACCAAGGCTTCAAGAAGAGAAGTGGCAGAGGGAACAAAGGAATCAGCAGTTCTGAAAGCCAAGATGTACACCAGTGAGATAGAAGCTGGTGTGAGTGGCTGAAAAGTCAAAGTGAAGTAGGTTTCCAGACTGAGCAACTGGATGGATACTAATGCTTAAAGGTAAGAAGGAATACAAGAAGAGGTCTTTATGAAAAGAAAAGTGGTTTGGTTTGAAAGTCGTGCCCAGCCTGTTAGAAATGACCAGTAAAAGCCCTGACCTAGAGACAATGTAACCAGCAAGGGCTCAGTCATGACCTTGAAAAGGGTTACATGCAGGAGAATACAGTGTCAGATCCAAAACATGGACCTGCACAGTAACTAGAAAGCAAAGTGAATGTGGCAGGTACAGACCACTATTCCAAGAAATTTAGCAGTAAACAGAGAAAATATAGAACATTACTGTTCTATAGTCAGTTAGAGCAACTTTGTGGGAATAGGGATTGTTCATTGCATTTTGAATTTAAGGTCAGAGCAGTCACAAAAAGGTGTAAGAGACTGAAAGTAGTAAGAGAAGGGGAGATGAGTAGAAGATTGAAGCAGCAGGTAATAGGGAATCTAAAGAAGAAAACAGGCAGATGAGTGGGGCTGAAGGGCCCAGGGTATAATCATAACTGTCACTACTTATTCAGCACTACAGCATGAAATTATCTATATGTATTTTCTCATTTAACTCTGACAACCATTACCAAGTAACTACTATTATTATCTGCTGTCTACAGCTGGGGAATCTGAGTTCCAAGAGGTAATGAGATTTGCAGAAGTTTACACTGCCCTTAAAAAAATAGAGGTGGGATTATGGAGAGGAGATGAAGGTGAGAGGAGACTAAGTTGACTATTTGGAAGTGCTGTAAAAGTTGCATGAAAAAGACAAAAACAACCTGAACTTTTTGCCTACAGCTCATGGCAATGTATCAGCTCACACAGCACTATATGTGAGTTAGTTTTTAGCCAGTAAACAAATCACTGTATTGGAACAACTTTCCTACACACCTGATCTGTGCCCCAGTGACTTTATTATTTACCCCCAAATAAAGAAAATATTGAAAGGAAGATAAATAGAAGATGAAGGATGATACATGCAAAGTATAAATTGCTGCTGCTTTCTGAATGGGGAGACAAACAGTGCCGGCTATGATAAAATACCATTTCCTGCTCCAGACTGTAGGGGTCAAGGCACAAATATCAAAGTTTCTATAATTAACTTGCATAACAGTTACCACTATGACCTGTTTGAAGGGGCAGGGGAAAGTAAAAAGTCTAAAATGGGTGAGATGTGGCACTGTCCAGCAAAAGAAAGCCTTGGACTAGATTCAACAATGGGAAAGAAGCTTCCCTAATGCCAGTGGCTTTAACCCATTTACACGTCATTTCCCAATAACTTAAAACATCACTTTCTTATTGTTTTCATTTCAACCTAAGGAAATTGCAGCTTTAATTCAAGGAAGGAGAATTGATTTCATGGAAGTTTATTCTGCTGGTTAAGAGATCCGGGGGCAACTACCGTACTCATTTACATTTTTATCACTGTCTTTAAAACTTGATTTAAATATGTTCTATTGATCCATAGTTTTAAGAAACTCCTCCTCTAGCTTCCCAGTTTTTAATATTTTAAATACCTGTCATTTTTCATGGACTTCTAAAGCATTCTGCTTTGTGCCTATGAAAAGTTTTGGGATGAGATAAAACCTTCCAGGTTTTATCCTCCACAGCAAAGGCATCAAAAAACTTTTAACATTTCTCTAAGGCTTCTTTGAAGGAGTGTTGATAGTGCTGCTAATGGTCTGGTTACAAAATGAGAATTTGTGGTTCTTTCTAAAAATACTAATTTCAATCAACCAATATCTGAAACAAGAGTGTCCATGTAAGCATAAGGTGACAATTCCTATATATATGATTCAGGAAGTTTCTGCTTCTCTGTGTGTTTCCTTCATGAATACATAAAATCAACTAATTCTTATTATTCCTAAGTAAAATTTAAACACACAAATGCAAGGTTTCTACCCTGAAGGAATTAATAGAGTCTCATCCCCCCTCCTTTACCCACCGTCTATATACACACACTGCTTGGGCTTTTACTGCAAGTACCTGGGACTCTGCAGGCTTTCTCCAGACAAAGGATCGATCATACCTGAAGTGCTCAGAGAATTCATTCCCTGGGGAGCAGCCAAGTCACTAGCTTCAATGTGACAAATGAAATACAGTGGAGTGTCCTGAAATCACTCTCCAAATAAACTACTTATACTCAAAGTTGGAGACTGTTGGAGAAATAAGACAGGTTCAAAAGAACTGTCACCAGATTAAAGATGGTAGCAAATTACCAAATAAAGTTGCAAAATCTCACTGTTAAGCAAAAGAAGAAAAAAAGAAAAAAAAAGGAGAAGGAAAAGAGGAAATTTGATATTTGAGAAGAAAATAGCCTTGATTTTCATATATAACATAAATGAAACCATCTCAGTCAGAGTTCAGTCAAGGTAATAGAATCCATACCAGGTATTTTAATATAAGATATTTTATACAAGGAACTAGTTATAAAGGGGCTGAGAAAGCCAAATGGACAAAGAAAGAATGAGACAATTCGGGGAAAGCCGGGACGGCTCAGCGGGTTGAGCGCTCGCTTTGAGGCCATGAGGACCGAGGATCGAATCCCGGCTCCGGCCCAGGCAGGACCCACGTGCTGAACTGGGGAGTTCCCACAGTTTGGTTCTCTAACTGTCTCTGTCTCTGTCTCTCTCTCTATCTGTCAAAAAGTAAAATAGAAATAACTATGCACTG
>PVKE010019192.1:0-28748 GCA_004027555.1 Craseonycteris thonglongyai | reverse complement strand
GGGGGGGGGGCAGGTATAAAGAAGAAAACATACCACTCAGAGGAAACCACCATTTAAACCTCGATGTGAGTCCTAACAGTCTTTTTTCAAAGCCTCAATATATGTATGAATTCTATGGTATAGACATGAAATAATTGGCATCAGACCATTAGTATGTCTGCAGTCTTGCTTTTTGCTTTCCTTCCCTCCACATTGTACCATAAACAGTTCTCCTCATCTTTTTTTCTTTTATTTTTAAAGATTTATTTTTATTGTTTTTTGACAGAGAGAGAGACAGAGAGAGACAGAGAGAAGGGGGATGGCCCAGAGCAGTCTCCATAGTTGACAGCATTAGTTTTCCATATAGTTTCACTCCACAGGTGGGCGCGGGGCTGCGCAGGGCAGGAACTGGGCCTGGAGCCTCCCACATAGGCCTCGGCAAGAACTGAACTGGGGGCACACCCCAGCTCAGCATATGGGTCCACATGGGCAGGACCGGGGATTCGATCCTCAGGCTCCGGGGCTGCAAAGCGAGCACTTAACCCGCTGAGCCATCCCAGCTTCTCCTGTTCTCCTCATCTTTAAGAATTCTCTGAAAACAGGAATTAACAGCTGCATAATAGTTCATCATGTGAGTAGCCACAAGTTTATTATTTTCCTTTTTTTCCAATGCAATTGTCAATTTTGCTCATTACTCACATGTTTACCTAATATTTTCACTTTAAAAGTTTTGTTAGCAAATGCTATCACAATAGCAAAGAACAGAGCTACTTCTGACTCAACTTTTTATCTCCCAGTTAACATTTTGATGCATGTTTTGTTTGATAGCACTGATATTATGTTTATGATCAGTAATATTAAAAAATAGAAGTCTGTTCCAGCTTCCTAATTATTAGAGATCCATGGAATGCATAGTATCCAAGTGCATGTCTGTTGAAAGTGGAAATTCTGGAGCACGGTGAAATTATGAACATACAGAACATGGAAGCCGTAGTGTTCTGAGCAGCCTAGTAATGATTTCCACTATTTTTCTACAATCCCCTCCATAATCATTCAGCTTCTGCTACTGCTTGGCTTTCTGTTGCACCCCTTTCTTTTTTTCCCTTGCTTCCAGGCAGTGGGATTTGGTAGTGTCCTGAAGCAATCCCCTTCTCTGCTTCCAAGCCTCACCTCTTCCTATAGGAAGCCATCCAAGTCTGGATGGGGAGGAGGCAAGTGAAGGAACAAGGAAAGCGAGTCTTGTACAACTAAATATTGAGGTAAGGAGGCCAGGAGGCCAAATTGACAGGTTTCCTCAGGTACAGAGAAACAAAATGTACAGATGAAAAATTAAATGACAGAAGATAAAAGAAAAGTTAGCAAAATCTAAATGCAGAATCAAAAGCCAGAAATACATTCTTTCAACCAGATTCTGGTAATTTCACCTCCTCTTTAGAAAAATCACTTCAAACCTTCCCTATATGTGTAGGTGTAAGATAGTATGTACCTAATAGACTTTTTATGAAGTACACAGAAGGCTCAGATTCAACGCCCTGGGAAGTAATCTGGCATTTTTGAGGGAGAAGCAGAAATAAATTGCTTGGTTGTCTGGCAGTATAACAATCTGCACATTTTATTTTATTGAGTAATTCCGACCCCAGACTATGCTGTGATTTCATTTTATGATCACGTACACCACAGTTAAAATTTAAAAACCAACTGAGGTGATTATTTCCAAAAAAAATGTAATTAAGTACAAAATTTATGTACTTCATATATAGAAAACTCACATAAATCAATAGAAAAAACGAATACACCACTAGAAAGTGGTCTGGTGATAATATATGTGAACACAAGACACATAACCAAACCACATGTAAAAGTACTTGCCTTGCCTAATCACCCAATGAAGTGTCAGTTCAGATAGCTAAATATAGTTCTTACCCAACAAATGTTCTAGGTTAACAATTTTATGGATTTGGGTAAGAATATCAAGAACTATCATGAGTGGTGTAAATTGGTTACAATTGTCTAGAATCTCTCCTAGGGCAATTACAAGATACAGATGAAGATTTATGTTGCTTAGAATAGGGAAAATTATAAGCAACCTTAATTTTTAATAAAGGATGAGTTAGATGAGTTCTGGCACACCAAAAAAATATTTTACAGCCATGATACAACACACATTTAAAAACATTTTAATGTAAAAATGTTTATGATAGTCTAAGCCAAAATAGGCATAGAATTATAATAATTGATGTTTCTTGGGTGCTTCCTGTGTGCCAAGACTACTCAATTCTCTTTACATGTATTTTCTCATTAATTTCTTAAAAGCATCTCATAAAGTAGGTACTACTACTAAGTTCTCACTTTACAGATGACAAAGGTGAGGCACAAAAAGGTTAATTTACTTGCCCAGGGTTATAGCGTAATTAGTCTGATTCAAGGCTTAGTGCTATTAATAAGTGTGCTGTATTACATGCTATTTGTCCATCTGTCTGTCTGTCTGTCCATTGACCTGTTTGTATGTTAACCTATCTGTCTGTCTGGTTAGCCATAGATTAATCTTTCAATCTATCCATCCACATAATATGTATAAATAGGATGAGGCATGAAGAAAATAAACAGCAAAGTGAAAGAAAATACCCTCCTACATTCAGCTAAAATTTGACTTTAAGACTCTACAAGCCCTCAACTCAAATCACCCACAAAGAGGTAGACAGGGGAGGAAGTATGAGGGGACTTCTTGTGGCAAGACCACCCCCTTATTCTGAAGGATGTGCAGTGCCAGGTGTGGTCCAATCACAAGAGGCCTATCAGAAAGGGATTCCGGATTCACTGAAGAATTTATTGAGTGTTCATGACTGACCAGGGCGTAGGACTCCTGGAGGATGAGCGATGGGCTGGCGAGTGGCCTGGGTGAACAGGCAGAAGATGGTGGCTACTGGTTTCGGGTGGCACACCCATGGTCTGCTCAGGTCAAGAATGGCTGGGTAGTTTTCATGACCAGAAGATGCCACATGGGAGAAACAGCAGACATGTGCGACAGCCCAGACTCTTCCCAGCAAGAGCCCTGGAATGGGCAGTCAGACTTTGGAGAGAATCAAGGTGAGGGATACATACCAGAACATTCCCCAGAAGCTACCAAAGGGACCGGGAGACAAGAGTCTGTCTGGCCCCCAGAGCAGGAAGCCTTGCAGTGGGAACTTTTCTACCACTTTTACCTCCCCCTTCCCAAAGGGGTCAAACCAACACCCAGTAAGGGAGGGTTGGGAAGAAGGAGGGAGGGAAGAAGAAGCCCCCACACCCAGTTCCCTGCTGGCAAGAGACCACACTGGAAGAGATGGGGAAAGATTCCACTCTAAATCCAGTTCAGAATATAGGACTGGACATCCTAAGCATCAGACTATCACTGTTCGGTAAATTAGAGTGACAATAGGATTTCTAGAGCGGTCATGCTGCCTACTAAAATGCTCATTCAGGGGCCAGGGAAGAACCATTCAATAAAGACCAAGTCCCTGTGTGATTACTCCCTATGCTCCTGCTGGTCACATGTGCATGCATGTGTGCGTGAACATGCAAATGAACCACGCACGTGGCTATATCTCTGGACAGCGAGGCAACAGCCGATGTTTATTTCCTTTCTTTTTATACCGTTCTCTCTAATTCCCACATTTTCTTAAAGGGAATGTATTACTTTTATAATCCGAAAAACATCAGTACATGTTATTTTACAAAAAGGAAGTCAGTGTTACGGAAATTCCCTCATCCACATCAGATTATCACTTCCACCAGCAGTAAGCATCACCCATCATGTGCCCGGGACTGCCAAAGGGAGCAAGAAACGTCCCAACATCTGTACAGGAACTGGTGTGGAATCTGGGATCAGCTCCATTCCCAGGGGAGGAGGGAGGAAACGAGAATTGGGCATTTTGTTGTTTCTCTTGTAAACATGCTTTGGGGTCATATCCTTTTCCCCTTCCTCTCCCTTCTCCTTTTAGTCACAAATTCAGCAGCACAGGGTCCCTTCCCAATCCCAGCTCTGCCTATTGGCCCATTCTTCAGGCAAATTCCCAACGAGAGCTGAAACTTAATGTCTTTGGAAATGGATTTCTAAGGGAAAAATTAAGAAATGCCCATTGTCATACACTGGAGTCCCTTTTAACTTTCCTTGGAATACTCTGCAGTGGGACTGCCCTAGAGGTGAAACAACTTCTAAAATAATCTGAAAAAGATTTGAAAAAGAGTCTTTGGTTTCTGAGGAAAGGAAGCAGGAACTATATGGAGCCAAAACATGTGAAGCGAGAGTCACCCCACTTCCGCCGGATAAGGCTTCCAGGCAAGTAGCTGAGGAGAACGCTGGAGGGCACGGAGCAGGCCGATGGAGAGCAGCAGCATCCCAGTGGTTTGAGGAGACACCCGGGAGAGATAGAAGAGATGCCTGGCAATGTAGCATCTGGTCGTGGGCTGTGGGAGATGGGAATCACCAGCCACATGTGGCTAACGAGCACTTGAAATGTGGCTAGGCCCCAATGGGATGCGCTTCCATGTAAAATACACACCAGTTCTTGAAATTTAGCGTGACAAAAAGAATGAAAAAAACAAACACCTCAGTGACTTTTTTTAAATTGTTCAAATTATTACGGTTACATTGGTTAGTAAAACTTACGTTACATAGGTTCCAGGTATACAACTCTTTCCATCACCATATATTTAGCTTCCCCTCCTTGCTATCCCACCTCCCTCCCCCCTTACCCTCAGGTAACCAATGAACTATTGATTATATCCATGAGATTTTGTTTCTTTGTTGCTTTCAGTTTTATATTCTACATATGAGTGATCATGTGGTTCTTAGCTTTTTCTGTCTGGCTTATGTGGCTTAGGGTGATGATCTCAAGTTCCATCCATGTTGTTGCAAATGGCAGAATTTCGTCTTTTCTTATGGCTGAGTAATATTTCATTGTATATATGTGCCACAGCTTTTTTATCCAGTCCTCAATGACTTTTTAATACAGTAGACACTCAGTTAACTGGCACCCATGGGTTTAGGTAGATGCTGAATATATGTAGTATTTGTTCAATTTTTTGTTGGTTGCTTGCGAGTGTCAATTGCTTGAGTTCTGGTTAATAGGGAGTCTAGTGCATTGATTCCATGGTAAAAGGATAATATTTTGAATATCTTGGATGAAATTTAAAAACTGTCACCTTTTCAAAAACTTTTAAAACCAGGATACTAAAATATTTAAAATTTTGTCTAGGACTCCCATTAAATTTCTACTGGATAGCACTGGACTGGATTCTATGAGGCCCAGTCAAACTTGCAATGGAATTAGGTGACATATCCCTTTTCCTAGAGTCCTAATGTCCTTCTGCTCTATTTCCCCCCTTAGCATTTATCCCACCTAATATACTAAATATTGTATCTTACTTATCTGTCTCCTCCAACTATAATTGAGTAAGTTCAATAAGGGCAGAGCCAATTATACCCATTGAGAAACCATGACATCCAAACGAATTCTAATACGTCCTCATCAATTAACTTGGGTACTTTTGTTTTGACTCAGTGAATACTCTGGACAACCTACCTTCCCAAACGTGGCTGGATTGATGTGGTTCTGGGCATTCTGCCCACAGGTCTTCACATAAATCTCATACATGAGGCAGCGTGGTACACTGTACCCTTCACAAAGGCAGAAATTGTCCACCAACCTGCAGGAGAGTGAGACAAGAAGAGGAAATTGGCATCTGTGTTTCTAGAGCAAGACATTTTGGTCAGGATCAGCAGTCAGACACAAATGTGGAATCCAACTAAATGAAATATGTTTAATTTATTGAATGCAAAGGCTCACTGATCAGCATCAACACTGTGTTTTTGGTTCTCAGCCCAGTATTAAGTACGTTGGTTGTGGTTGTAGGCCTTTAGATTGTCAACATCATGCATTTTCTTGTTTTTGTTTATATTTTTGGCCTGTAGGTCTATTAAAAGAAGCACAAATTATTGGGCTCAGCTCAGCACACACAGTTTCATGTACCTTTATAAAGATTATAGCCAAGATCTCTATAGCTATAAAGTGGAAAATTATTTACTCTCTAAGACCCAAAGCAGTGCCCTTCCCCTTGCAGTCTATCATCCCTGCAAGTGACTGTAGGAGCCAGCATGGCTTCCCAGTCCCCAGGTACTTGGGACCCAGGGCACAGCTCTTCCTTCTCTCTCTACCTCTGAAGCAGCTGTTTGCATGGTTTTTAAACCCAAGTGATTTAGGGTGGGCCACTGTGTTTTGATTTTTTTAATTACAGTGAGAGATGTAAAATGCAAGCCCCTGAGAGACTGACGGTGAACTTTCACTCTTTTTTAGTTCCTGCTGAGCACAGAGCTGAGTGGCATACAAGTGTGATCTGCCACACCTTAGGCTTCTGCTCAAGGTGGGACCTTCAACTGCCAGATGTTCCTAGGCCTTGGGGCAGGTGGGGCTCCCTAGACAATGAGGGGCTTGGCTGGTGGCTCATAGCCCATAGCTGGCCCACAGGGACAGCCAGGTGACTATTCCAGCAACAGGTATGTGGGTGTGTGGGCTCAAGTGGTGAGGGTGACTGGAGTCAAAGAGTGGTCCATAGTGATATTCAACCACAACCTTCCCTTTCCTCATTGGGGACAGACTGTCAGTTTTATCCTCATTCTTTTCAAGAAATGCATAAAGCAAGCTAGGATAATTTTTAAACACAGAAGGATTTTTTAGCAGTCTACTAACAACACATCTTCTCCTTTCTTATTGGTGATATATAGCTTATTTTCTGGGATGAGGCATTTCGAGGCTTAAATTTACTTTCCTTAAAAGCTAAAGCTTAGCTTTAGCATGGTCACAATTGCTAACCCCATCAGCTTCCTAGAAGCAGGAAAATTCAATATATGGGGGTTGGGGGGATCTTTGGCTCTCTATTCATTCCTTGGTTAACAAATTACCAAAGGACTGGTGGCTTAAGACAACAGAAATTATTCTCTCACAGTCGTGGAAGCTGAAAGTGCAAAATCAAGGTGCCTGCAAGGTTGGTTCCTACCAGGCTCTGAGAGAGAATCCGTTCTATGCTTTTCTCCTGGCTTCTGGTGATTTCCAAAAATCTGTGGTGTTCCTTAGTTTATACCTGCATCACTCCCATGTCTGCCTCCATCTTCACTTGGCCTTCTCCTCTCTGAGTGTCCTCTCTCCTCTTTTATTTTGTTAAAGATTTATTTTATTGTGTTTGACAGAGAGAGAGAGACAGAGAGAGAAAGAGAGAAGGGGGAGGGCCCAGAGCAGTCTCCATAGTTGTACGTCATCAGTATTCAACATAGTTTCATTCCACAGGTGGGTGTGGGGCCATGCAGGGTGGGAACTGGGCAGGGGATCTCCCACATGGGAAGCACACCCCAGTTCAGCATATGGGTCTGTATGGGCTGGGGCTGGGATTGTATCCTTGGACCCCAGGGCTGCAAAGCAAGCGCTTAACTCGCTGACCCAGCTCTGCATCCCCATTTCCTTCCTTTTTAAGGCTGAATAATAGCCCATTATGTGTATAGACCACATTTTGTTTATTCATTCATCTGTGGATGGACACTAGTGTTGCTTCCACCTTTTGGCTATTGTGTATAATGCTGCTGTGAACATGAGTGTACAAATATCCGAGTCCCTGCTTTCAATGCTTTGGAGTACATAGTCAGAAGTGGAATTGTTGGGTCAAATGGTAGTTTCTCTTTCAACTTTTTGAGGAATCTCCATACCATTTTTTATAGTTGTTGTACCATTTCACAATCCCACCAACAGTGCACGAGGGCTCCAATACCTCCATGTTCTAACCAACACTTCTTATTTTCTATTTTTGTTTGTGTATAAAGTGGTTGGGGCTGTGTTTTTAATGTCATGTGAAAACCACCAGTACCAGTGATCTCTTAAACATTCTGCCTCCTAGACTGTATGCCCAAAACCAGTCCTCCACAGGACACTACACCCCTCCCCATCCCCATTGCCCTGCTCCTCCCTCTCCTTGGAGAACATGGCCCCTGTGGGTTGGGGGCCTGTAAGGGTAGGAGGCATTCATTGCACAGGACTAGGTTCTGCTCTCTACTAAACCGGTCTAACCACCCTAAGTGATTTAGGGTGTCCTGCACTGCTTCTCTCAGTGCACAAATGGCCTAAGTAGGATGTCCAGGTATTTTTAAAAATTTCTAATCATTCTTTCAAGTCTCTGGAGCATAATTTCAAACTCCAGAAACTCCAATTTATTAAATGGTGACTAGACATAGTTGAGAAAGGCATCCTCAGAGTCCCTTTTTCTCAGAAGGAGCCGATTGCTGAGGGGTCTGAGTTAGTGAGTATAAAACGGAGCACCATTGTGTAGCACTCTGAAAACATTGTGTTTTAATAATTATTCTTTTGGTTTGTTTCCTTCTTATGCAAGATAAAATATATAAAATTGTTTCTTTTGGAAAAAAGGGGTAACTATTTAGGGCTTTTGGGGCTATAATCACAAACACACCCTTCATTTTTCTATTTCACTCACATAACGTTTCCAGAAAGTCTTTCCTGAGAAATATTACTTCAAACTTAAAAAAATAAGTAATCAGATCTGTACTAGTTAGTCACTTTATAAAACTGAGGTTTTAGGACTGGTTTCAATTATTTTCCTATTTATGAAGCGCTACAAACCCATGAGTTTCATTAGTCCCTAGGGCTAACAGTATTTTTCTTTCCAGTTTTTTTCTGCCTCTATTTAAACAGCCAGAAGTGAATTTCACAAACAATGTGGAATGCATTGTTACGGCTAAAAATTGCGTTGCTTTAAGTTAGAAAACATCCCATTCTGGATCTCAGACTAAGAAAACATTTTCTCCCTTGGCCAAAACCCCTGTGCTTTCTGAGGTTATGTGTAAGCCCCCGTGCAACCAACAAGCAAGCCCCCCAGTGCGGGGCAGATTGGATTGCTTCCCGCGGGAAGTGTGGCCAACAGAGAAGCCCCCGGCTGGAAAAGTCACACGACCCATCACTGCCGACTCCCAACCCGCAGGCCTGTGTGTGTGGCCAGTCCCGTCCTGTCCTCAGCTCGGGTCCGCCAGCATTCAAGGGCACCGGTCTTGGGTCTGAACAACTGTCCTTTTAAACTTTGGATCAGGGCCGGGGGCCACTCCTCGCACTTGGCCTGGGCGGGGTCCTGGGGCAGGCAGCAGCGGACCGAGAGAAGCTGGCCCTCTTCTTGCCCCACATCCTCCTTTCTCCGGCCCTGACCTCGAAACCCGGCGGGTGGAAAGGCGCCGGCTGCTCACCACTGGACGATGCCGCCCTGCAGCCCTGGGCAGCCCGTGCCGCGCGACGGGGAGGCCGGCACTCCCTGGGCCATGGCTCAGCCCCGGCCTGCAGCTCCGACGCGGGACGCAGGGCCCGGGGGTTGGCGGCGGCGCTGCACCCGTCGGGCCGCTGCCGCTCCTCGCTGTTTACTTTAGAGCCGGGCGCGCGGCTGCAGCGCCCTCGCGCATGCCGCTGACCATGCTTGGGCCCTGCCTTGCGCCCTGCTGTGGGTTGGGGGCGGGTGAAAAGGTCAAGAGCCAGACATGCACACAGGGCTCCTTTCCCCTTTCTACCAATCCCTCAAACAAACAAGCAAGAAAAGAAACCAATGCATATAATATTTCTAATCAGGTCGCTGCGTTTGATTAGCAGTGGTCCTCAACACTCACTGCACTTAGGCATTACTTGGGCAACTTTCAAAAGTACTGATGCCCAGGGCCACCCCAGAGGTTCTGGTGTAATGGGTGGGGGTGCAGGGTCAACTGGCTTTTACACACTCCTCAGACGTTTAGTGTTGCTAATGTGCACCTGGGCTGAGAACCGCTGGTCCTGCGAGTTTTGGAGGAGGTTCGGGAGTGGGGACTTTTGAGAGGCCCAGCCAGATGACTCTAGTGGCGGCTGGAGCTGAAGACTGCAGCCCTAGCGTGATGCCCCACATCTGCCGACAGGCCCTGAGCTATTTAAGTTAATGTCCTTGCTGTGGGACCCTGAGCTGCTCACTCTCTCGCACCATCGCTGTTCTTAGCTGCAACTGTGGTTGTGTAAATGTAGGGCAAGTGGTGGCATGAGTAAGAACTCAGTCAGGCCACCGTTATTTTAACTGCTGACTGCTTAGATGTCGCTCGTAAGCATTTCTTTGTCTGAAAAACACATCTGACAGTTGAACAACAACAAAGCGGCGCAATGGAAAAATGGGCAAAGGACTTGAATATCTTCTTCTTAAAAACAAACAAACATATGCAAAAGACCAATAAACACATGAAAAGATGCTCAACCTCATTAGTCATTAGGGAAATGCAAAGCAAAACCACAATATGGACCACTTCATAGTTATTGGGATTGCTATTATTTTTTAAAAGAGAGAAAAGCTAGAAGAGTGTTGGTGAGGATATGGAGAATTTGAACCTTATTCATTGCTGGTGGGAACATGAAAAGGCAGAGTTGCTATAGAAAACAGGTGAATTCTCAAAAGTTTAAACATAGAACTACCATATGATCCATTAATTCCACGTCTAGGTATGAACCCCAAAGCGGGGACTTGAATGGATATTTGCACCCTCCCCCCCTCCCCCCATGTACTCAGCAGCATTATTCACAATAGTCAAATGGCAGAAGCAACTCAGTGTCCATCAAGGGATGAACGCGTAAACAAAATGTGATATACACAGACGATGGAGTAATAAATTAACCTTTAGAGGAAGGAAATTCTGACATGTGCTACAACATGGATGCACCCTGAAAACATGCTAAATGGAATATGCCAGGGGCAACAGGGTGATCCCACTTAGATGAAGTACCTAGGATAGTCAAACTCATAGAGACCGAAAGAATGGTTCTCCAGGGGCTGGGGGGAGGAGGGAATGGAGAGTTGTTTAATGCGCAAAGTTTTAGTTTGGGATGATAAAAAAGTGCTCACAAAGTATATGTACTTAATGCCACTAAATTGTACACTTAAAAGTGGTTAAAATGGTGAATGCTGGGATAGCTCAACGGGTTGAACACATGCCTTGGAACCATGAGGTCTGGGGATCAGATCCTGGTCCCAGCCCTCGCACACCTATGTGCTGAACTGCCAAACCCATATGCTGAACTGTGGCTCAACTGATAACCCGCTGGAATGGTGGCAAAGGTTCTTGCCTCCCATGCAGGAGGCCCCCAGTTCGGTTACTACCCTACACTGCCCCACATCCACCTGTGTGGAGTGAAACCATGTCACAACTAATGATGTACAACTACGGAGACTGCTCTGCATTCCCCCTCTCTTTCACCTTCCTTCTCTCAAACAATAAAATACATCTTTAAAACATGGCTAAAATGGTAAGTTTTATTTTTATATATATTTTACCACAATTAAAAAAAATAAAAGCAGGGCATAGAATCATTCAGCAAACAGTGCTGCTTGCCTTCCATGTGCCAGCATAGGAACATAGTTGTTGGGGCATACCAGCAGGGTGCCCAGGGCCAGCATGGGAACACCATCAGCAGGGCATCAGGCACAAGGCTCAAGAGCAGCGCAGACAAGGGATCACAGGATATTTATCCACTGAAGAGCCCGAGCTTGAAACTTGACCAGGCCATTGGAGCCAACACTGAGTAGCGTCTATCTCTCCTTTAGGGAGCAGTGCAGGGATCAGCCTGGTCCTAAAGCTTGCAGAGGGTTTGGGGAGGAATGTGGGATAGGGGTGAGGTGGGTGGGTAGATGGGAAGGACTTATCATCAACAAGTGATGGGGCAAACATCCTGGGTCTCCTGCAGTGGGTGCTGAGAGCATAGCTCCTTCCATCTCTCATACTGGTCCTGCTCTAGCTTCCTGCCACCCAAGATACTTCCCAAGATACCTACCCATTTCCACAGAGACTACAAATAAGCAAGAGAAGAGCCCACTGTGTACTGAGGTCTTACTATATCATTGCTGATTATGGAATATTTGCTTGTTTACTGAGCCCCAGTTAGTACCAGGCACTGGGACAGACCTTGGAAATACAAGAGGTCATCATGACCCTTCTGTTGACCATTCATCTCTTTGTTGTTGACTGCATTAAATATTAGATGCCTTGACATGTAAATATCACCTCCCCTTGCTCCAAAGTTGTGGAAACCAGGTAGTTAGAGGACTACAGAAATAAAGCCAGGGGGTCCATTTTACACCCTCCACCCAAAAGACAAGTTAATTTCATCTACGACAGGTGACAGCTGGTGTCCCCAGTTTGACCAGCCCTCTTACTGATGCAGACTGCGTAAGTGCGTGCTCATGCAATAACACTCCTAGATTTATTCGCAGCTTGTGCCCACCTAATGTGCTAAAAGTGCACAGGGTGTTCACTGCCACACATGACTTTTCACAGCAGCATAATTAAGATAGAATTAGATATAAAATCCCTTTTCTGTTGTAAGGGTGTTTGATTGCAACAGATATCAAAAAACATTATTTTGTGTATCTGCTCTCTTGTACCTGGAAAGTCTAGTCTCCCTCTAACGCGGGTGCAGCATTGTCCCTCTAATGTTCTACATTACAAGGGAAAAGAAATCTTAAATGTTATATCAAACAGAATTTTAATTTCTCATGTGATATTTGATGCACACAAAGCTTTCCCTCCCTTCGACCAGGCAATATATCTCTTTTAGCTGAATAGTGACTTCTCTTGCCTACTCCAGCCTAATTGGCTTTGAGATTATCCAATTAGTCTCATTTCACCTTCTAAAAGGGCACCAGCTGTGCCTTATCCTTGCACAAAACCACCACTGATTGGGGTGCTTAATTTCATTCAATCATTACACTTATTCACTTTCTGTGGATGTACCAGGTGTCTTTAGGCAGTAGATGTATTTTTAAATAAAGCTAATGAATATAATGTATTCAGTCAAGAATGTAGAATGTAGTTAGCATCTGCTCTGACAGAGCATTACAGGGGACAGATGCTCCATTTTCTCCTGGACAAGACTCTCTAAGATCACTGGGCTCTAAATTAATAGCCATGGAGACTTTCAAACTATACTGGAGCAAAACAGTCTCATTGGAGAGATTTCAAATGGCTATCATATGTTCACTTTTCCTTGGTCTAGATTTACCTTCTGAGTGTCTGGCTCATGCTCTAGTTGAAATTTGATGGGAACACCACAATCGCAGGCATGTGTGTCTTGGAAAAACCCAACTCCACACAAAGCACATCTCTGCCATTTTTTTTATCTGAAATCCGTAATCTAGAGCGTCTGGAGACGTATCTTTTCTGTCCAGGTTGTTTTCCACCAATTCACAGTTTTCCTTTTTCTCTTTTTGCAAAGGCCACATGAAAGGCTGACCACATGTGGCGTAACAGTATAATCGGCAGAGGAACTCTGAGAATGTGGTGAGTGAAAGGGAGCAGCCTTCATTCATCTCAGAATGCTTGCAAATTGTCATTTGTAGAATTGCACATTTGAACCCTGGTTCCATTAAAAGTGAGATTGTTCTGGAAGTCTGATAGAAAACCAAGCAAAACCAAAATAAAGTGTGGCTTCCTTTTCTGCAAAGAAATAGTAGGAATTAAAAGTCGTTTTATTAGAGCTGTCACGTAACCTCAGAAGGCACTGGTCCAAATCATGATAGTGTGCAAAATCATAGATCATACCCCAATTCACTTAATAATTTTCCAAGAGAATGGGCAAAAGCACACTAAAGCAATTACACTGGATTTGTGTAAATGCTATTTTAAAGGTTTTCATCCGTGTGGAGGCATTGCCTTTTAAAAGCAGGTTTGAAATGGTAGCATTAGCTTACTTAAAAACCTACTCCAACAGCTGCTTGCTCCCTGCTGTTCTGCATGAAATTAGTCATGATATCATTCCCACCCTGAGATGAATTTCACTAAAGCATTCCCAAACCAAATATATGTTGGACGCATTTTTTTGAAAGCAGCTAAAGGATAGCAGGCCACCTTTCAATTTGTTGTGTGACCCCTTTCTGCAAATAAGCAATTGGAATTCCCCAGCAGAGAGACACAAGAATGTTTTATAAACAGCATCTGCCTGTATGCTTTGCTGCAGGACAAATATAGACACACCCCAGTGTATGACTAAAGATAAAAGAAAAGCATGTTTTCTGCAAAGAATCATGTCTTCCCCTGGATTAAAATCACTAATCTTAAAACCCCAACGAGCTAGTCCAACATGCAAACAGTTGTCAAGATTTCTTGTTCAATTATAACTTTCACATGTCATCGCTGTGTGAAGCCGAGACACTTGCCCAGTGCCTCTCATCTATATCTACTTGCAGCTGAGTGGTCCAGATCAGGCCTCTCCCTTCTGCCTTGGATAATTAATTCCCTGGCCAGACCGCTCAGCTTGGTGACACTTCTTAAAACCTTGCACAGGAAGCAGGTGATCAAAGAGAAGCTGAGGTGAGAGGCACAGAACCTGGGCAGGCAGGGATGGCTAGAGAGGGCAGATAACCTGATAACCTTCTAGTGCCCAAGGGGCTTGGCTGTCCCTCTTGAAGTTGATTTCCACCAGATTTCTCCAATAAACTGCCTTCTCACTTGAGCTAGTTTGAGCCATTTTCCTTTTCTTAGAACGAATTGACGTGTTTCTAATAGTTGTCATTTACCTTTCTAAAGAGTATTTTGGGTAAAGCAGGTTGCTCCCACACAACCTGGAGGTGACCCTTTCGAAGTATACTTGGTAATTCATGGCTAAGCAGAAGGAGGGCTAGATTGAAGTCATTCACCCGACAAATATTTGGGGATGCTAGCATGGCTCAGAGGGTTAGGCACTCGCCTTGCGACTGCAGAGTCCAGAGATTGAGTCCCGGTCCCAGCCCTGGCCCGTGCGGACCCATAAGCTGAACTAGGGCGTACTTCCCTTGTGGGAGGCCCTGGGTTTGGTTCCCACACAGGGCAGGCTTCGCATGCGAGAGGCCCCTGGCCTGGTTCCCACCCTGCGCGGCCCCACACCCACCTGTGTGGAATGAAACTATGTCGAAAACTGATGGTGTACAACTGTGGAGACTGCTCTGGGCTCTCCCCCTTCTCTCTGTCTCTGTCTCTCTGCCAAACAAATATATATATATATATATATATATATATATATATATATATATATATATATATATATATATATATATATATAGCACCTATATGAGCCATATGCAAGTTAGGGGTTGGGCAGATGTCAATAAGGACACATTGCAATGGTACCTGACCCTTTGGGACTCACAGCATTCACTGTCCCTGAAAAAAACATAGGAATGAAAATAGGGCAACCCCAAAGACTCTATAAAATAAAATTACTTCATTCAATGTGATAGACAGTGGTGGAAGGTCTAGCTGGGACCTTGTCAGAATGGTCATGTAGTTCTGGGCTATAGGGCAGGGCTCTTGGCAGGGAACATAGCGGGCACACAGCCAGACCTCAGGGCCTACGGAGGCCTCAGGAGTAAGAGGGGACAAGTTCTCCAGGGAGGGTGATTGTTCCAAGTTGCTACAGGGTGAGGAGTACGATGAGGCAGAGGGCACTGCCTGAGTGCTCAGGGCCAGGGAAGGGAGCAGGGCCTGATAAGGGACCCACACAGAGGGGGTTCCCTGGAACAGTGCCAGCTTGTTTATGCCTGCTGCCCCTGTGCCCCGTTTTTAGTTCTCTCCATTCTGCAGAGGGCCCTGGCCTAAACCATGAGTGATGTGGTCCTCCCACACAGGCCACGCCTCTTCCCCAGGTGGCCTGGGACCATTTTGGAGAAAGATGGGAGCAAAGAAACTGAGAGATAAATCATTTACCTGAGAAGACTGGGTAGGATCTCAGAGGACTGATTGAGTCATTATATTGGGCTAATCCCAGTACATTGGGAAAAAATCTGGATTTTTTCCTCTGGTACCCAGCACATGCAGGAGAGCAGTATCCCACCCCACACACACACACCCCTCCCTTTTTTTTTTAAGATTTATTTTATTGTTTGAGAGAAGGGGTGTGTGTGTGTGAATTGGGGCCGAGCAGGGCAGGCACCAAACCAGGGGCCTCCCACTTGGGAGGTGAGATTCTTTGCTGCGGGGAGATTACTAGTTGCACGGAAGTTCAGCATATGTGGATACATAGCCTGGGTGGGTATTCAAGCCCTGGACCTCAACAACTGTGAGGCAAGCACTCAACTGCTGAGCTATCCCTGCATACTGCGGTGCCCTTCATATACTTGAGTCATATACATGAGTTTGTGAGTTCAGTAGAGTTGAAAAGGATTGTTTGTCTCATTTTACAGGGATTAAAAGAAGACTCAAAGTGACCTGTCTAAAGTCATACAGCTGGTAAGTGGTGGAGCACACTGGGCCCCAGGTTTACCTACTCTACTAGGGGAAGATTCCTTTATTGTAAAAAGGGGCACTAAAGTAGCTACTGAGAAGTATAGCTGTGAGGCAAAAGGAAAGGAAGTCAATAAAGCTCTTAGCATGCTGACATATATATAGTATGTGCTCAATAAACTTGACTCTTGTCTCATTTACATTTTTCCTTGGGAAAAAACCAGTTAAAATGGTTTTAGTTATTTTGAATTTTCTGCATAATGATAACCTTATGTTTATGTTTTCAAAGAGAATCCTTATCCACTGAAATGATACATACTCAAGTATTAGCAGGTGAAATGAGATGAAGTCAGAGATTTTCTTCTAAATAATCCAGTTGGCAGGGGTTGGGAGAGAGGGGAAGATAGAGAAAACTCGACTAGCAGGTACTGAGGATTCTTGGAGCTGGGTGTAAGTGTGAGGGAATCTGTTATACTCTGCTCTCCACTTTTGTACATGTTTGAAATTGTTCATAATGAAAAGCTTATATATGTATATACATTTTTTGAAGCTGTTTTGGGGATGAAGCATAAAGGACATTTATACACACGTATACACTAAACACACATATATACTATTATCAGACCTGCCTAAAAACCTTCTTCAACATGCACAATACCCAAACATAATGTGTTATTAACAGTATAATTAGCACTAGTATTTTATCAATATAGCATTATTAGGACTCTGCTTTTGTGTTCTGCAAGATACTCTTACAATTAAGTGTTCTGCCAAAAAAAACGAAAAAAACCTTTTTTTGTGTGGGTTTTGTGTGTGTGTGTGTGTGTGTGTGTGTTTGAAACTCCCAAATACTATGTCTCTTTGTCTTGGTGATTCACGGGTGTTTTATTATGTTAAAGGGTCTGAGAAGTCCTGCAGCAAAAAGCCAATGTAATTTCATTTAGCTAAGTGTTTCCAAATTTAGTCTATAGAATTCCACCCCTCCCCATTTATTTGCTTCTTTGTCTGTTTTTGCATAATATCGATTACCACTGATAAACATCCTGAAGGATACTGGGTTCCATGGAACTCTGGGAAACACTGGTATGGGCTACATCACAGAACCAGTTGGATCTCACAGACTGGCCTGGGAATGTTGGCTACTGTTGAACAAAATGGTATCTAGAGGTTTGACAAAAAGGAAACTTAACATCCTTGTCTCATGCCTACATCTCGCTCATTGCTCCCTCAGGACAGCATCTCTGACTGTGGCCTGGACAAGAGGCTGCAGAAACATTCCCGGCTCCTCTGGGGTCGGGATGAAGGCTGGACTCTCACCCTTCCCTATCCACAAGTGCACACCGTTGGGCCTTCTTATGTCAAGCAGGATATAAGTGAGCACTTGGCTCCATCCAGGGCAGAGATAACATGTGACATTAAAAACACACATGTGCTTATGTTTTATACATTCACCATTCTGATATGATGTAAATAAATTTTCTCTGATGTTTCTCTTAGCAAATACTTGAACTCATGTTTTCACTGTGCATTGAAAAGTACTATGTAAACTGAATTGACTGATCAATGTAGGATTTCCTTGCTCTGGAAGGTTTACTTTAAAAAAGGAAAAACAAAGAGACTGTGATTATAATTGCTTAAGAAATATGCTGAGAGAACAGAATGTTGATTCGCAGACTCACTTTTTATTTATCCGCCCACCACACAATTAGCCACTTCCCCTTCCGGACCGTTCTGCAGCCTAAGCCAAAGTCCTGCTCACACCTTCCTCATCCTTCAGGCAGGCTTTCCTCTGTCAGCAGCCCCAGGGCCTCTGGGATTTGGATGTCCTCTGCTCTCCCTTCCATCTGTCTTGGCTTGATCTTCTTTATTCTTCTTTCCTTTCCATCTCTTATCAGACAGAGGGCTCTGAAGAGTTATTAACCTTGTGAGGATGAAGATGATGATAATAATAACACTAATGCTAAACACACTGCTTCTTAGCACAGTTGTTAGTTGTTACCATTGCATCACATTTGCTCATAAAACACATTCATATTCATCCATCTGTGGAATAGATAGTTTTATTGTTTTGTAGGTCAAGAAACTGAGCCCTTAGAGAAATTAAGAAGTTTGCTCAAGATCATACAGTTGCAATTTTGTTGCAACTAAAGCTGTGACCTCCCTAAATTTTTACTGTTATTCACATTTCTCTCTTACTCTGATGCTCAGTTTACCAAAAATAACTACAGTGACTTGACCATACACTTGAGGGTTTCTGCTCTTCTCTACAGGTATAGGCCTACAGTTTCAAATATTTGTATAGGAATTATTCAAAATGTGAGCAACTGCTTCTGCAGCCTCATCTCACTCAGCTTCCCAAGCGCGGGATTTGCGGTTCCTTGAGGAGCCGCACATTTGCATGTCTCAGCGCCTTTGCACAAGCTCCTCCTGCTGCCCAGAGTCTCTACACTCCTCATCTTCTCCTGGTTAAGTGCTGTCCTACTGAAGCTTAATCTCCCCATATCCTGGAAGCCTTTCCAGATCTCTTCTGCTTCAGCCAGTGTAAGTGGGGGTTGCTCAGTGTCCTCACATACCCGCTTGGGCTCAGTTTCATCATTACATTGCCCACAGTCTGTGTGCTTGGCTGTCCTTCCTCTATAAGGTGTGCTCCTGAGGTCAGGGATACTGGCAAGTGCTGAATACATGTTTGTTGAATTATTATAATAATAAGTACCCTCTAAGAAAAGATGATAGGATAGAAACTTGAATTTTGTATTCCTTTAAAGGACCATGCCTTGCATCTTTTGCTTTAATATACTAGTTTCTATTTCACAAAGTGGGGGTGTTATTTTTATTTGGACCATCCTAGGAGCCATCACTTGAACTTCCTGACTTTGTTGCCTTTGCCACATCAGATACAGCCCACCAGAAAGAGGCCTGCTGCATTTGATTTCCTCTGCAAGGAAGAAAAACAAAACAAAACAAAAGTCTCAATTTATCATAAAACCCAGCACAGGAAAGCTTAAACAATGGCTCCCCAACTCAACTGTCAGTTCCTCAAATCCAACTAAGGCAATTCTTCCTGAATAAAGCAGCTTTGCCAGGAATGAGAGAGAGATTCTCAGTACATGTTGATGGTCAAGTGACTTCTGCAAACCCACTGACTAGTCAAGGGAGGAGGAGCTGCCAGTATCCCACTGGTGAGTGGATCCATTTAGCTTTGAGGATGAGATGGACAATAGCAGAATTACAGCATCTTTGGACAACACACATGATTAAAAACACACCATGAAATCACCAAATGTGTTGGAGGAAGCTGGGGGCCCATTGAGTCCCACATGGTTGTATAGATGGTAAAATAGAGATTCCTTCCCTGTTCCCATCTCATACCTCCCTCTGATCACTGCTGAGGAGTGCCTGTTTTCACATCATTCAATGGTGACCTCCAACCGTGATGTCTGCTACTAGTTTCATTGTTTGTTAAGCACCCTTTGATTTCATGATAAATTTAAAAATCATTTTCTCTCCTTTCTTCCCTTCTTTTGGTTTTATTTAGAATTTTTATCAGTCCATTATTTTTATCCTCTAGTAGTTTAAAAGTAACATCTTATGTCTGTTGTTGTTTTTTTTAAAAGACTAATCTAGAAATCACAACATAAATATTTAACTTCTCAAAGTCTAAATTCAATACAGTTAGCATACGCCTGGACAAGAGAAAAACCTGAAAAACACTACTCCATTTACTTTCTACCTATTTATACACAAAAAATGTAATTTATTTTAATTCTGTCTTTTTACCACTCCATGCTATTACTATTTTGTTTTATAGGAGCAATGTTTATTTGGTTTACCTACACTTGATTTTCTTCTGCTTTTGTTTTGTTCCTTCTTCCATCACAGTACTCTGATCTGGCATCTCTTTCCGTCTACCTAAAGATTATCCTTTAGAATTATCTTTATATAAGATCTGCCCTTGGAAAACTATCCCAGGTCTTATTTCTAAAAATATCTTTATTTCACTCTCTTTCTTTTTTTAAAGATTTATTTTATTTGGGGGAAGCTGGGATGGCTCAGCGGGTTAAGAGCTCGCTTCGAGGCCCCGGAGCCTGAGGATCGAATCCCGGGCCCGGCCCAGGCAGTCCCATATGCTGAACTAGGGTGTGTCCCCAGTTCAGTTCTTGCCTGGGCCTATGAGGGAGGCTCCTGGCCCAGTTCCTGCCCTGCGCTGCCCCATGCCCACCTGTGGAGTGAAACTATATGGAAAACTAATGCTGTTAACTATGGAGACTGCTCTGGGCCCTCCCCCTTCTCTTTGTCTCTCTCTGTCTCTGTCAAAACAAATAAAATAAATCTTTAAAGATTTATTTTTATTGTATGAAACCATGTCGCAAACAGATGACATACAACTATGGAGACTGCTCTGGGCCCTCCCCCTTCTTTCTGTCTTTTAAAAAAATAAATCTTTAAATAAATCTATTAAAAATTTTAAATAAATCTTTAAAGATTTATTTTTATTGTTTTTTAACAGACTACAGACAGAGAGACACATAGAGAAGGAGGAGGGCCCAGAGCAGTCTCCATAGTTGTATGTCATCAGTTTCTGACATGATTTTGTTCCATACAGGTGGGCTGGGGCCACACAGGGCTGAAACTGGGCTGGGGGCCTCCCCCATGGGAGGCACGCCCCCTCAAGCCAGGGGCTGAACCGAGGTGGGGCATGGGGGTGAAAACCAAACTGGGGGCCTCCCACATGGGAAGCACACTGCAGTTCAGCACATGGGTCCACATGGGCTGGGGTCAGGATTCCATTCTTGGACCCAGTGCTGCAAAGCGAGCTCTTTACCGCTGAGCATCCTTGCTTTCCCTCACTCACTTTCTTGAAAGATGTTTATACTGGTTTTAAAATTCTTGATTGGCATTTATTACTTTCAATATGTTGAAGATGTTATTCCATGATCTCCTGGCTTCTATTGCTGATGTTAAACAGTTAGTTGTATGCCCATTCTTTCTTTGAAGGCACTATGTCTTTTTTTTTCTGCCTTATTTTAAGTTCTATTTTATTTCAATATTCTTCAAGTTTGCTATTGTGGATTTAGGAATGGATTTCTTATATTTTATATTGCTTGGAATTTGTTTGGTTTCCTGAATTTATAGATTAATGTCTTCCGTAAGTTGAGAAAATTTTTCAGCCATTATCTCTTTGACTATTTCTTCTGTCCCATTCTCTCCTTTTGGAACCCTGAATTAGTGAATGTTAGACTCTTTTTTTTTTTAAATAATTTGTTAAAGATTTATTTTATTGTTTTTGACAGAGGCAGAGAAAGACAGAGATAGACAGAGAGAAGGGGGAGGGCCCAGAGCAGTCTCCATAGTTGTACATCATCAGTTTTCAACATGGTTTTTAGTTCCACACAGGTGGGTGGGGGCTGCACAGGGCAGGAACTAGGCCAAGGGCCTCCTGCATGGGAGGCATGCTCCCTTGAGACAGGAGCTGAACCAGTGGTTGAGGAACAGAACTGGGGGCCTCCCGCATGGGAAGCACCCCCCCAGTTCAGCATATGGGTCTGCATGGGCCGGGGTCAGAATTCGATCCTTGGACCCCAGGCCTATAAATCGAGTGATTAACCCTGTGAGCCATCTCAGCTTCCCCAGACTCTCTTACTCTATTTTAAAAGTCTTTAAATCTCTGTTCATGTATTTTTTCTTCTTCTAATTCATTAATTGAGTTTTTAATTTTAATTATCAGATTTTTCATTTCTAGAAGTTTTATTTGGTTATCAAATTTACTATATCACTTTTTATGGTTTCTTATTTTTTTTTTTATATCTTTTTATATTTATAGAGAGTAATTATTTTATCTTCAGTGCATATTTATTTTTATTTTACTTTTGACAGATAGAGAGAGAGACAGAGACAGAGACAGCTAGAGAACCGAACTGGGGGAACTCCCCAGTTCAGCATGTGGGTCCGCCTGGGCCGGAGCCGGGATTTGATCCTCGGTCCTCGGGGCCTCAAAGGGAGCACTCAACCCGCTGAGCCGTCCCAGCTTTCCCCAGGTTTCTTATTTTTTGTAGACATAAGCTTTATAGCTTTTTTTGACATTTTCTTTTTAAAAATACACCAAGTGTGTGTGTGTGTGTGTGTGTGTGTGTGTGTGTGTATTTTTAAATTAATTAATTAATTTTTTTCTGACTGATAATTATCTTAAGTCTTTGTGGTTCAGTTTCTCCAATCTACTATTTTACCTGTTCTTATTCAAGGTGCCTGTCACTTTGCATGTGTGTTTGCTTTGGCTATGTGTTGGCCACTGTCCTTGTAAAGTAATCTTTGGAGTTTTATCTGCCCTAGGCTGATGGTGTTTTCTTCTAGAGGGAATCTGTGCTCATTTTTGCCATCAGTCTTGGGACACTACTAGTCCAGGAGAAATTTAAACTAACCTCAAGGCTTGAGTTTTATTGGACCACCAGGTGATAAGATTATGGACTGAAAATCCACAGAAGGGTTGGCTTGTGTTTATGACTCTAGCAAAATTTTTATTTCTCATATTCTGCTCAGTATTGATTCGATTTCCCTGAACTCCTCTTGTGGGTGTTTACTTAAGGAATAGCCTCTTTTGGTCCCAGCTTTATGGAGGGAGGCTGTCCCATAAGAACAACTCCACCTTGGTTATGCCCCAGGTGTTGATTTTTTTCCCCATTGTCTCATGAGGCCAAGGAAATCCCAGATTAATTTTGACCAGATTGACAAATGCTCTCATGGCAAAAGGAACATGAGAGCTTCAATTAACTGTTTAGGTCATTCCTTATTACCTTGTCAGCTGTTCGATGTTTTTCATGTTTTTAATATATAGTAAAGATGAACTTAAATGATTAGAGGTCTTGGGGCCAAAACGATCTCAACCTACTCTCAAACCTGAAATGGGTAAGAAGCCTGGCTCCCTGGCATGTAGCCCAGTGTGGAATTTGAGTGGCCACTTTTGGCAAACAGAACTGGAGCTGTGGGATGAACCAAATGCCAGATTAAGGTGCTCGATCACAATGATCATCAGACTCTGGAAAGAGTGTGAGTAAAACGAGTGGATAAAAAAAGATGTTAAAATATTTCCTGTGTTATTTTTCATTGATTTTTAGCAGGAGTAGTATTCTGAGTAACCTAGTCACTATATTCCCCAAAGTAGAGGTCTATTATTTTCATAAGACTGATTCTTACTCACCCATTAAGACACATTCATGCATCAACTCCACAAAGTATTTTCTTATCCTCTAAGTCCTTCTCCTGTGACCCCCAAACTTTGTCCATGTGTTCACAAACCTGTCCACATGAGTATGCTGCCATCATTGTACTTATCACACCACATTATTTTTAAACTTTTTTTTTTTTACTGTTAAAGTGCACAACAAAAAGTATGTAAAATATAGCTTAATAAATTAGTATAAAATAGGATTTGGCAAATGTTTTAGGCCTTATGGTCATATGGTCTCTGTCACAATGATTCAACTCTGCAATGGTAGTGCAAAAGCAGCCATAAACAATGTGCAAATGATTAAGTGTAGCTGTGTTCCAATAAAACTTTATTTGAAATAAAATGGCAGGCAGGACTTAGCCCACAAGTTGTGGTTTGCTGACTCCATAGTAATTTGTAGTAATAGTAAACATTCTCATACCATTGAGTTAAGAAATGGATATTGCCTGTCGTGGCCCTTCTCAGTCTAATTCCTCCCCACAAATGTAATCACTTTATGACTTTTATAATAAACCCATCTGTGCTTTTTATTAGAGCCTTACCACATAAATATGCATCTTTAAACAATAGTTTTATCTGTTTTGAATGTTATATATGAAATTACTTAATTTTTTTTACATTTGAACTTCTTTTTACATTTTATAAATTATTCTATATTGCTGCCTCGAGCTGTAGTTAATTCATTTTCTTTGCTATTTAGCAACTCATGTAATTGTATGACTAATGTATGACCACAATTTGTCCATTCTACTTTCATGGATATTTGGGTTGATTCCAATACTTTGGGATTATTTTGAAAAATGTTCCTATGAAATGTCTTTTGGTAGATTGGTGCAAGGATTTCTATTGGACCAAAAATACATAGCAGTGGAATTGTTAGGTCATAAGGTATGTACTTCAATTTTATTCAGCGTGCCAAACTTTCTTCAAATCAGTCATAGCAATGTACAGTACCATCAGCAGTGTAGGGGATTTCCTGATGTTTCATGCTATTAAAAATAAAAGACCCTAGGCAACCACTAATCTACTGTCTGTTTCTATGGATTGGCCTAGTCTGGACAGTTCATATATGAGTGGACTCACATAATATATAGCTTTTTGCATCTGGCTTCTTTCACTTAGCGCAGTGTTTTCAAGGATCAGTCCATATTGTAGCATGTGTCAGTACTTCATTTCTTTTTGTTGTTGTTGAACAATATTTAATTGTATGGCTATATCACATTTTAGTTATCATGTGTAGTATTTATTATATGTAATATCATAAAGTATTTAGTCATTACTTGATGGACATTTGGGCTGTTTCAATGTTTGGACTATTGTGAATAATGCTGCTATGGACATTCACATGCAATTTTCATGAGGACATATGTTTTTAATTTTCTTGAATATATGAGGTCTGACAATTAAGTTCATCATGAACTTATATTAGCAGCACTGTAGAAACAATTCGGTAAGGTTTTATGACCTTGGTACATCAGTGTCTTGCAGCTGTGTTCATGTCAAAATGTGGCAGTGACTCGCTGAGTGGCATGCATTATTGTTGCATGTTTTTGTGTGCTGTCACTAAAATGTCAGAGCTTGAATTAGAGCAACAAACAAACATTACATTTCTTGTTAACTTTGGCAAGAGTGGAAGTGAAATCAGGGACATGTTAGCTCAAGTTGATGGGGATAATAATGCCGTGAAGAAAATGGTAGTAGACAAATGAATTAAACGTTTTTCTGAGGAGAAAGTGTCACTGATGAAGAGAGGTCAGGGAGGCCAGTAATCAGCAGAACTGACAAAATCATAGTAAAAATTAGTTGAATTGTGCACCAAAATTGTCAGCTGACTCTAAGAAGCCTAACAGATGAAGTAAACATTGATAGAGAAACAGGAACATTTTCACTGAAAATCTTGGCATGAGAAAGGTGTGTGCAAAAATGGTCCTGAAGGAGCCAGTAAACAAATAACTATTGGAACATTCTCCCTACTCATTTGATCTGACTTCCAATGATTTTTTTTTCTTTACCTGGAGATAAAGGAAATATAGAAAGGACTACATTTTGATGGCATCCAGGATATCAAGGGTAATATGATAGCTCTGATGGCCATTGTAGAAAAAATGCCAAAATTGCTTTGAAAGGTGAACTAGGCACTGGCATCAGTGCAGAGCTTTCCAAGGGGAGAACTACAAAGGTGACCATAGTGATACTCAGCAATGAGGTATGTACAGCACTTTTTCTAGGATGAGTTCGTGAACTTAATTGATAGACCTTATATACCTGACTTTTTTATTGAACAATGTCACTACACTTGATTGTTTATGCTAAGATTTCTTCTATAGATTACTTTGCATTTTCTATGATAAAATTATATCAATTAAAGATAATGACAGCTTTTGTTCCTTCCTTCACTGCCTTCATATATAAAGGCTATCTGGAAAGTACATAGCCATGTAACCATTCTTGTTATATTGACAATTGCTAGATTTTTTCTGGACAGCCCTCGTATTTATTTCTTGCCTTACAACACTGTCTCTTCAGTACAATATTGACTTAAACAGGTGATAACAAGGACCCTTATCTTGTTGCCATCTCAAAGGGAAAGCTTTCAATGTTTTGTCAATTAAATATATTTACTGTGGTTGTGTTCAGAAAATATATAACACTTACCAGATTATAGAAGTTTCTTTACATAACTTGCTAAGATTTTTAAAAATCAAGTATTGGTGTTTTATTTTATCAAAAATCTTTTCTGCATTTATTGAGATAATCATAGAATATTTCTCCATGAAACTGGTTAGTGTAGCTAGTTATGATGGTTATTCTTCGCATAAACCCAAGTTGATCAGGATATGTTATCTTTTTCATAATGTAATTTGTAATATTGCTGAATTTGAATTGCTAATATTTTGCTGAGGATTTTTTTCCCCTCATTCGTGTTCTTCACTAAGAATGCCTAGTGGTTTGTTTGTGTGTTTGTTTTTCTCATACTATTTGTTGGGTTGAGATGTTGAGTTATGCTTGCCTCATATACTGAGTTCGGGAATATTGCCTTATTTTGTATTCTCTGAAACATTTATGCAATACTGGCTTTAGTTTGATAGAACTCATTGTGGAAGTCACCTGACTAGTTTTTTTCCCCTTTTGCCATTTTGATAAATTAAAATTTTCTAGTAATTTAAAAATTATAAGGCTCTTTAAAGTATTTTCTTATTTAAATAGTTATAAGGTCTATAGTGATCTGTAGTTATAGGAATTATATTATTCCTAATATTAGTTATTTGAGTCATTTTTTTCTTCTTGTTAACTCTTGCCAGATGTTTATTAATTTTATTTCTCTTTTAAAGGAACCAACTTTTGATTTTTTTGATCTTTGCTAGTGTATTCATCACTTTTTATTTTCTATTAAATTTTTCTTTCTTCTTTTTTACAGGGTTATTTTAATCTTCTTGAAATAGACCCTTTCTAATTTTAGGACTTTCTGTCTTAGATTTGAATTCAAGCCTAGAAATTTTCATCTAAGTATGTGTCCAGGAAATTTTATTATTTTGTAGCTTTTATCATTTAGTCCAAATAATTTTCTACCCTATTTCAGATTTCTATTTTTATTTGTAAGAAATACACTTCTTAATCCCAAACATATGGGAATTGTGCTTTCTTTTTATAATTTATTTCTAGCATAATTGCACTGTTAGAGAATGGAACTATGAAACATTTCAATCTTTTGAAATTTGATGAGATTTGCTTGATAGCCTAGTAAATCATGTATGCTTCTAAAAAACATAAATTTTGCAGATTATTCATATTTTTTATTTCCTTCTTTATAAAATCTCACACTACAATTGTGGAATTATCTATTTCTCCCTGTACTTTTCCAACTGCTTCTTATACATTTTGAGGGCATGCTATTAGATATAGCATGATAAAACATGTATTATTATTAACCGAAGTCCTATAGCTTACAGTAAGGTTTGCTTTTTGTATTGTATAGTTCTATGGGTTTTGACAAATCCATAATATCATGTATCCACCATTACAGTATCATATAGAAGAGTTTCACAGTCCTAAATTCTTCTTCCTTTCACCCCTTCCCTCTGAGCCCCTGGAAACCACTTGATTCTGGTTTTACAGTTTCCAATCCCCTGCCAAAATGTTCAAGCTTTTATTTCTTTGAGCATGGTGAGCAGTTATTTTATTAGTCTGTGCTTGGTAATTCCATATGTGGAATCCTTATTTTGACTGTTCGTTGTTCCAGTAATTTCTCATTAAGATCATTTGTCTCTTGCATGCCTGGTAATTTTTTGTTTGTTTGTTTTTGTTCGTTTCAAATATATTTTCATTGGTTTCTATTGTGGTAAAATACACACATAAAATGTATCACCTTAACCACTTTTAAATGTACAGTGTAGTAAGTACATTCATATTTTACAACCAGCATCATCTATTTTCAAAATTCTTTTCATGTTGTAACACTGAAACTATATACGCATTTAACAACTCCTATTTCTTCTTCCTCCTGGCCCCTGGGAACTACCATTCAACTTACTGTCTGTGAATTTCACTACTGTAGGTGCTTCATAGAAGTGGAATCATACAGTGTTTGTCTTTTTGTGACTGGTTTCTATTTTATTTTTTAAGATTTATTTTATTATTTGAGAGAAGGTGAGAGAGAGAGAAATAGAGAGAGACAGAGAAGGGGGAGGGCACAGAGCAGTCTCCATAGTTGTACGTCATTAGTTGTGACATGGTTCCATTCTACACAGGTGGTTGTGGGGCAGCGTGGGGCAGGAGTTGAACTGGGGCCTCTTGCATGGGAGGTAAGAACCTTCATTGACATTTGGTGGTTACCAGTTGCTCCACAGTTCAGTATATGTGTTTGCACAGTCTGGACCAGGACTCAATCCCTGGACCTCAGGGTTGCAAGATAAGCACTCAACCTGCTGACCTAAACTAGCATCCTTTCTTCCTTTTTTTTTTTTTTTTTTAATTTTTTTTTTTTTTTAATATCTTTTTATATTTATAGAGAGTAATTATTTTATCTTCAGGGCATATTTATTTCTATTTTACTTTTGACAGATAGAGAGAGAGACAGAGACAGTTAGAGAACCGAACTGTGGGAACTCCCCAGTTCAGCACGTGGGTCCTGCCTGGGCCGGAGCCGGGATTCGATCCTCGGTCCTCGTGGCCTCAAAGCGAGCGCTCAACCCGCTGAGCCGTCCCGGCTTTCCCCCTTTCTTCCTTTTGAGGCTAAATAATATTCCATTGTGTGTGTTATTACATTTT
>PVKE010019191.1:0-28744 GCA_004027555.1 Craseonycteris thonglongyai | reverse complement strand
ATATTTACGAACAAATAGTACAACTTATACATTGCAGTTGATAAAAAAATTAAATTGCATTTTAAGTTAGTAAAAATCTATCTTGAAAAAGTGTCGGAAAATCGAATTTTTTAGGTACCGCATGTACGGAATGCTGCTATCAAAAGTTGGGTCTGGAAATTTATTTTCTTCATGAGCCTATATCTCGAAAACTTAATAAATGATTTAAAAAATAAAAAATAGTTTTGAAAATATATTTTACTTATCTACCCATACCTTGCTGGAATTCACCTTATACTGAAACACAGTGTATAAACATAGTATGCATTTCACACCCCTTCTTCCCCCTTAGACTACGCCTATGACAACAAGTCGATCGCGACACACTTTTAAGATTAAAAAGTAGATCTTATATACAGAAAAGTTGGCCACCCCTGTTATAGAGAATTAGAAAACATAAACAAAAAAGTAGGGAAAATCATCTTAATCTTACTACTCAAAGATAAGTATTGTGGATGTTTCAATGTTATTTTCTTCTACTTGCTTTTCTATGTTTATATTTATTTTTGACCTCTATGATACTATTACTCTATAAACTTATGGTTTTCACTTAACAACATGCCTTCGGTATTTATCATTTTATTAAACATTTTTCTGCAACTGCATCTTTAATGGATGTATCATATTCCATTTCAGAGAGGTACCATTCATTGTTTTTTTAGTTTCTGGTTGTTGAATATTCAGGTCTTCTTCCTCCTGCTTCTTTTCTTCCATCTTTGGTTTTAATATTATAAATAACATTTTGATAGCATAAGTCCCATTTTGCATAAATTCTTGATTATGTCCTTAGTAGTTTCAATTTACAAAAGTGGAAATAATGGATCATAGTGCCTGGAAAGTCTATGCTTTTTCTAAACACCAAAGAATTCTCCAAAGAGGTTATACTGATTTATATCTGCTTAGGTTGTATAAGAGTTCACTGTGTCAAAATCATATTATTAACTTTTATATACATATAAAAGTTCATGTATATAATAAATCCACTAGAAAAACGTGCAGAAACTTATTGTTTTAATTTTTATTTCTTTGATAACAAATCCTTGAACATTTAAAAACAATTAAGTCTCATCTTTTATGTCATGTGTATTCATGTCCTTTGTTTTCATTATTCCTATACTCGTGTTTTACTTAATGATTAATTTGAAAGAGTTCTATGTACTTATGGTATTGCTCCTTTGCCTGTTTCTGTGATTTTCTTTATAGATTGTTTTTGACATGCCACTTTTTAGTTCTGAAAGCATTAAATTCATTCCTAAATTCATTTAACAGAAAAAAAAATTAGATCCTACTATATGCCAGGCACTGTCCCTAGGCAACAGAAATATAGCAGTAACAAATGTGACAATGACCTCTCTCCTGAATTTAATTTCTGCTGGATGGTGGAAGAGTCACACAATAAACAAATACAATATGCAAAATGTCAGATAATTATAAATGCTGAGAAAAGCAGAGCAGTGCAAGGAAGTAGAAGTTCCTGGAGTGGCCAGGAAAGGACGGTGCTTTCTGAACAGAGACTTGAGTGAAGGGGAGCAAGCTGTGGGGCCATCCGGATGAGTGTTTGAGGCAGAGGGAACAGCATGTGCTGAAGCCCTGAGCCGGAAGACTGCTGGGCAGTTGAAGAGGACCAGGAGCCCATGTGGCTGGAGCAGAGTGAGGGAAGGACAGGAGGGATGGGAACGGAGGGACAGGCAGTGGCGTGCTGAGGCTGCACTCATCTGCTCATGAGAGCCACTGGTCAAATTGTCAAGAATTTGGCAAGCCAGTTGTTAAACACAGCCATTACTAATAATTAAATCACATAAACATAATGAAGTACATTGTATTAAAGATGAAGCTGATAGGCACTCATATTTCATCACTTGCTCATTGTTTTTCTACATTTGATGATTTCTCTGCGCTGGAGGTTGTGTTTATTGTGTCTGTATGGTGGGAACACAACACAATAAGGGTATATTACTAGGCATCTATCTTTTCACAGTTCTGCATTCAGTGTCATGTTGGTAGCTTGACACTGTAAAAAATGTTTACACCATAGAAATCAGTAAATTCTACAAATCAGGGCTTCACTTATTGTTTTGTTAATGCCTAGACTTAAAGTGATGGAGAAAGTATTAATAATGAAATTAAATATTAAAATGTGTCATGTCTGTAGCTGTTACACTGTGAATAGCACAATAAATTGAGGAAATACTCCTCCAGCACTTAAAAATTATTATCAGCAAAAATGTTGTTGACATTACTGATGAACAGTGGAGTTTCACCTTGCATTTTTATTGTTTCACTTTCTCCTTATTTATTAATGTAAAGAAATATATTAACCACTATTCATTTTAGAACTATACTCATTTGCCAATTGCAGTCATAGATTTGCTAAGGATACAGGAGTTTGGTAACACACACACACACACACACAAACAAACATTCTGGGAGAATCAATTTGATACATAAAATTTACAATGATGAATACTCTATTACTATTTGCAAATTGTGTGCTACACAGCTTTTCTAAAAACTTTTTTTTTAATTGTTTTTAACAGAGAGTCAGAGAGAGACAGAGAGACAGAGAGAAGGAGGAGGGACCAGAGCAATCTCCATAGTTGCACATCATTGGTTTTCTACTTAGTTTTATTCCACAGGTGGGCGGGGGGCTGTTCAGGGCAAGAACTGGCCTGGGCCCTCCTGCATGGGAGGCATGCCCCTGGGAGTTGGGGACCTCCCACATGGAAAGCTTGCCCTGGCAAGAACCGAACTGGGGGTACACCCCAGTTCAGCATATGGATCCACATAAACTGGGGTCAGAATTTGATCCTGGGACCCTGGGGCTGCAAGATGAGGGCTCAACCTGCTGAGCCGTCCCGGCATCCCCTACACAACCTTTAAACTGGTAAAATTTATAACAATCTGATGTATGTATATACTGTTGTTTTTTGTTTGTTTGTTTGGTTTGTTTTTTTGTGGAGCTGGTTTTTGAACACTTACCAGTACACCACTGGAATCAGACTAACAGAGAGGAGAGTTTCAAGATGGAGCCCTAGAGCACTCTAGCTCCTCAAGATCCTACATGGAGGCGATGCAGTAAAGCAAGCCTGGCAGTCTTTGTTCTCTTATGTACTCTGACTTCACCGTCTGGCTTTTCAAGCTATTTCTGCAGCAATCATAAACCATCTTAATTCCTGTAGCATTACGATAAACTTTAATACCAGGTAGAGTAAGTCCCTGTCATTAGTTTTCATAATTTTCTTAGCAAGTCTTTTGTGTTCATCTTTCTTTATAACAATTTTTATGGCTCTTCTAATGTGTTTATTTTTCCAGATATTTTCAGGCATTGGTGTTCAAGCTTTAAAAATTTGATGGCTGGATTCTAAGTCATTTACAGGTTAATCGGTACTTTGTGATATTAAGTCTTTCTAAGGAAATGTTATTTCTCTCTGTTTATTCAAATATACTTTTATGTGCCTTTATGAAGGACTTTTAGTTCATTGGAGTTTACCAGATGATAATCATGCCAATAAAAATCAGGTTAGATCTCATTTTAAATATTTATATCTGTTATATTTTGTTTTGTGTTTCATATTTCAATAACCAAACTTTTCAGAGTTGGGATAATTCATCAGGCTGAAAGCAGACACTTCTATATTTTTCCTGTCTTTAAAGGGCAAGGCTTCTATTACTTCTGTGTTAACTATGCCATTAGGTAGTTTGGTTTAGATTCGTGATTCTTGAGCTTTGGCATACATGAGAATTATTTTTAATAAAAAAAAAAAAAGCAGAATCTGAAGATTTATTTTCAGAGTCTAGAGGCCTAAGATGAGGGTCAGAATTTCACATGTTTGGCAAGCAAGTTATTCTAATCCATGTTATACTGCTCTAAGCGATACACTTATTTTATGTTAAAATAACTTTCTGATGCTTGGTTGAATTTTATCAAACGTTTTCTTGTCCTTCAGCACATGTGAATTTTATCCTTTAATTGTTGTTATAGATTCTAATTTTGAAATCAGCTCAGTGAGATTAGTAAAATAGTCCTATTAATTTTACTCAAAAATTTTTACATCTATATTAAAAAGGGAGATTGGTTTATAGTTTAATTTGGAGATTAACTTTGTCAGGATGTTATTTAAAATCAGGCTTATTCTGCTTCTTAAATGAATCAGAAATCATAAAATGTTACATTTTATGTAACATGGAAGTATTCAATCTTTTAAAAGTTTGAAATAAAATTGACTTTTATGAAACCCTCTGGGCCTGATGCTCTTATTGAAGATATTTAATTCTTGGAGAACATTCCCACCTTTTTCCTGGGTTATTTATCTCTAAGTTTTCTTTATTCTTGAGTCAGTTTTGATTTGTTTAGGATTTACTTCCTTAATGCTTTAATTAAAGGGGGCTATTTGTTTTCATTCATTTGTGTTTAATGCTGAAAACATTTGAGATACATTAGTTTTTCTTTGAGATTATTTTTGGTCTCATCCAGTATGTATTAACCTGGAATGTTTTTATTATTGTTCCTTTCTAAATCTAAATGAAAATTTTATTCTTTCTTTGATCTAAAGATTATTTGGGAGAGTGGATTTTAAAATCATTTCAAAGTTATTGGAGCATTTCAATATAAACTGTGAAACTAAATTTTAGCATATTCACTGTAGCTTATACAAGTTTTATTTATTTATTTTTACAGGCTTATATATGATTATGATCACTAATTTTGTAGTGTCGGATGGGACAGGGAAAGGACTATGTAATCTGTGCTCTTGGAGTACAGAGTTCAGCTATAGACACATGCACATATAAACAGAAATAAATATGCATAAATAAATACATGAAATTAAAGTTCCTTGTAATAGATTAGTCAGAACACCAGTGTCCTTGCTTTGCTGCTTATTTGATATGTCTAGTATTTACAAACATACTCAGATGTTTAATTATATGTGCTAACTTGGGTAGGCCATAGTATGCAGATATTGGGCCAAGCATTATTCTAGACGTTTATATGAACGCAGTTTCTAGATGATATTAACACTTAAATTAGGAGACTTTTAGTAAAACAGATTGCCCTCCATAATGTTGGTGGGCCTCATCTAATCAATTGAAGATCTTAATTGGAAAAGACTGACATCCCCTAAGAAGAAGGGAATTCTGGTAGCAGACTCCCTTTGGACTTGAACAGCAACTCTTCCCTGAATCTATAGCCTGCTGATCTATTGTGCAGATCTTGGACTTGCTAGCCTATACAACTGTGTGACCCAATTCCTAAAAGTAAATCTTTCTCTATATCTATTTACGTAGAGTTGGTCTGTTTCTCTGGAGAATACCTATCAATACAGGTATGTTCAGATCTCCCAATTCCATTGTGCTTTTGCAAATTTATTCTTCTACAATTTATATTTCCAATAGTTTGTGCTTTATATATTTTGATGCAATTATTTTTCAGTATACAAAGATGGATGATGATCTTTGCACTGTAAATTTTCTGTTTATTAATATTAAACTCATATCTTTATTCATGTCATTCAAAATTAAATTCTTATTATTAATCTTAAATTTATATCCTTTAATGCCTTTATTTGGCCTAGTTTTCCCAATATTGATATCTATTTTGTCAAATATTAATATACAATACTTTTTAAAGACTTGCAACTGCTTATACATCTTTGCCCATATTTCGGCTTTTCAGCTTTCTGTCACTTATTTGAAGGATGACACTCAAAACCATAGTATTTTGTTAGTTTATTTTTAATAGAATACTAATGTTATTTTCTAATTATAGGACATTTAATCTATTTCAATTTATTTTTACAATGGATGGATTTAGTTTTATTTATGTCATCCTTTTTAATGTTTTTAGTTAGCTATGTTTCTTAATTTTTAGTTTAGTTTTTACTTTGCTCTCTGTCTTTTTACTAGAGAGACAATAATGTCTTTACTTTTATCTGGTCCAGAGGTTGAGGAGGTATTTACTTAGTTTTTCTTCATTTAGAAGTTGCCATTAAGTTTTCCAAAATTTTCTTCAATTTATTTTCCTCTCCAATCTATTTTGAGGATAAAATGATGTCTTTTCTTTAAAATGATGGAGCCCTTGTCTTCAGCTTCCTCTAATCAAACAAGCACTGTTTGGTTTGTGGTAAATATAATCTGTGATATTAAATACAATAAAATTTAATTATTTTCTGATATGTTAGAAGTATGTTTTCAAAAGTAAGTTTGACATTGGTATTCTATTTTGTATACTTTCACAATTATTTAGACCTCTGTATTGTAACTCACAGCAATATTAATCATCAGCCCACTTTCCCTCCTTTTATAATTCTTGAACTCTTAATCTGTTTTTTCTCTTAGTTGGTAAATCTATGGCATTGAGTAAATTTTTCAGGATTGGCTATTGCATAGCTAAGGATATTTTCTTTTGCTTTCATACTTGGAAAACAAATTGGCTAAGTAACACATTATTGAATTAGAGGTTTCTTTTCATAAAAACTCTAGATATTACTAATTAAATTTTGGATTTTAGTATTGCAAAGGAGATATCTGGGACCAGATGATTTTTTTATTTGTAAGTGACCTATGCTTTTGTCTTTACAGGTGATTTTGCATGAAGGGTAGGCACAGAGTTTGGAGTAAGATGCCTTGTTAAAATCCTGGTTAATTCACTCAGTTGGAGTGTAACTGGGGACTATTAGCTAACTTCTGTGTTTCTGTTTCCTTATCTGCAAAGTGGAGATAATAAGAGTATTTTCTTCAATGGACTGATATGTGAAGGTATATCTGGTTTTTGTGTGTGCATGTGTGAGGATGTTTGTTCATATGTACGTGTGCATTCATGTATGCACTGTGCATTCATGTATGCATTTTGCAGCATGTGTGTGCTTGCTTATACGTTTTCACATTTATATATTTACTTGTGCTTGCATGCATAGACATATATCCATGTGTGTGTTTGTGTATGAATGTGTGTGCAGGTATGTGTGTGTGTATGTTATGTTGCCCACAAGTTACACACTGTTGACCAGAAGACCACATGGAGATACTTGCAGGAAAGCCCCTGAGGGACCAGTTTTAAATGCTGAAGACCAACTGAATTGTTCAGCTGGTTCTGCCCCTGTGTTTGCTGCTTATTTTTATTTTGCTTATTTAAAATAAGCTATTTTGTCCATTCTTACTATAACTTTCTGCTCATCTCTTGCCTCAATTAATTCAAGTGTTTATTGACTTGTCTTCCACCTCCAAGTGCCTACAGTCTCAAGGATGATTTTTCTAACGTGCAGAGCTCTCCACAGAGCATCCCTACTCCAAATTGTCCAGTGACTTGCTGTCCCCTCCATGTGCTATTTCAACTGAGCATCTCCACATATCTGCTATATCTTTCCCCACCCCCCAGTTCCTCTGGCCACCCTCCTTTCATGGACACTGTCTTGCTCCTCTCCCATGTTCTGGTCCATTAAAAAAACCAACAAAGCCTGGCAACACCCTGTCAGGAATCTTCTCCAAATCCCCTCCCTGTCTCAGTGAGGCTTTTCTCTCCTCTCTGAATGCTCAGCCAAGAGTGTTCACGATTTTCTAAATTCCAGTGGCAGAAGAGTGATTGAATTCTGGACTTTAACCTGTAGCCCAGTGATGATTTATTCAAAGCGTGGCCCTGCCCCTGAACAGGTTGTGATGTTAAAAGCTGGGTTTTGAGGTCCCGGTGTCTGGGTGCAGAGAGCACTGTCTGCTGCCCCGCTCCCACACCCCATTCACTGAAGGCTCTGCCAGCTTCCAGCAGGAGAAAGGCCCCTGTGCATACTCATAAGAGGAGGTGGGTGCAGGTGACGGGGGTCTGCGCGGTAATGAACAGTGGGCTGGGCTGAGCGCTGGGGAGGGTTAAAGGTGATTTCCCCGATGGTTCCACTGAAAATTCCAATTCACCCACTTAATTCAGGTAGCTCGACAGGCTGAGTCAGATTGGAGCAATTATAGCTGTGGGTGTCCCTCAGGAGAGTATTAACAATGAAACTCAGCAAAAATTACTCCAGGAGCTCTTTAGTATGCCACTGCCGAGCCCTGGGGAGGGGTGGTCTTTGTGTCTTAGACTCGAAAAGTAGTTGGCTTCCTAAGTAGTTGGCTTCCTTTATCTCTGAGCCAGAAATAACTTTTGGCTCTTGTTTAATCGTAATAATAATAATGAAAATCATAATCATAATCATGGATTAGAACAGATTAACTTTACCAGGAACTATAATTGGCTCCAATCTTGTGTTAAATTCAGATTCTATTTAACAGCTACTTGTAACAGCTACTGAAGATGTTCAAAATGCTTAGCTTTTTGGAGAGAGGGCTTGTGAATTAATGACTTAACGTAAGATAAGAATGCACATTTGAAATGCACTTTTCTATGATACATATTAACTCGTTTTCTTCCTCACAACAACCCATGAAAGTAGACTGGAAGAGATTGCTAGAATTAGAACATGGTGTCTGAGGACAGAGCAGTAGCACCATCGACTTCTGAACATTAGCTAAGGTTTTAGTCTTAGCTCTGCTCCTTTATAGCTGTGATCTGGGGCAAGTTCTTAACCATATAGGGCTATTATTTCCTTCTCTTTAATAGGATGATGATGACTTATTATTGGCTTTGATTGAGACAGTGCCTGACATGTGACAAGAACTCAATGAATGATAGTGTTGTTACCAGTGACTTGTCCCAGGTCACATAACAGTAAGTGGTAGAAATGGGATTTGAATCTGAGCCTTTTCATTCCAAATTCATTAGCTAGGGTATCTCCTCAGAATTCTTCACCTACAACTTTTCCCCTTACCTCTTATTTTTCTAAATCTTCATTTATTCATCAAACATGTATTGACTCCCACTATACTAGCCAGGTTTTGAAGGAAAACGAGATGAAGAAAGGTCAGTGTCGAAAGACAGAGAAATAGACACCCAAATGCAGAGTCATATCCTAAGAGCTGTCATCAGGGCTGCCTGGGAGACAGTGGATACATTGGGCGTCTGAAGACTGAGTCATTGTAACTATTGCTCCAGGCGTGGAGATGGTGAAGCTGGAACTGAGTTTTGAAGGCTGAGTTGGAAGGAATGAGGGGTGATGCTGGTTGATAGGGATGGGCGGGGGGGTCTTTCCTGGTAGCCGTGTTGACATGGGGCAGGTATGTGGCTCGGGTATAGCACAGGTATATCTGGGGCATGGAGGGAGGGAGGGGCATTGGAGGGAGGGGCATTGGAGGGAGGGGCATTGGAGGCATGAGGTTGGAGGAGCAAGGAGAGACCCGCCCACAAATGGTCTTCTGAATCCTGCTGCAAGAGCTTGCGCTGCTGTGAGGTGTGCGTTTGGCTTTGGAAGGAATGGGGAACCATTGAGAGGATTTTAACAGAGTAGTGCTATGGCCAGATGAATGCTTCAGAAGGTTTGGGAGCAATGTGAAAGATGAATCATAGGGTGGGGAGACAAGGCCAGGGAAATGAGCAAGGGACCAGAGTCTAAGCCCAGTGTGCTGGGCCTTGGAGCTGGGACTCTCAGCCCTACCCCAGGCAACTTTCTTGGGATAGTCAAGGAATTGAGGGGGAAAGAAGCTGTGACTCCAGGACTTGGAGTTCACAAGATCATAAGTGGGAGAGTTCTCAGTAATCCAAAAGTCCAGGGTGGGCCCACAAAATAGGCTGCAAGAGCGGAGTATGAAAGATGTTATAATGAAACAGGAGGGACTTTGAGGCTGTTGCTCCATGTTTCATTAACAGAGACCAAAATCACCAGGATGATAGTGAACTTGACATGAAAATGCAAAATAGAAGTCAAGGGCCGATATTTGAATGGCCTTTGAATCATTAGACAGCAGAGATAGGAGAGGTGGAGGGGTTTTGCAAGATGGGGAAGGAGTAACTGGAGGAGGTGTCCAGCTGTCCTGCTTCCCAAAGTGGAGAGTTGCTGTAAAGAAGAGGAAAGCAATCCCCAAGACCGCGTCTGGCCCCCAAGAGGGTTAGTTAGGATGTGGGAGAATAAGCTGCCTCCCCTTGAGGAAGCTTCCCAGCAGCTGTGCTCTTGTAAGAAGTTGGAGGTGCAGGCAGAGGCCCAGATTTATTTGAGACAGGAAATGGATAGAGTGACTGTGAAGAGATTGAGGTTATGGGAAAACTTGTTTATAATAAACTGAGGATTCCAGAGAGACCTCTGAGAAGAGCTGAAGGGAAGCCAGTAGTTAAAGCAGGAAAAGAAAGACAAGCCGCTTTTTTATTTTTCACTGTGGCCTTTAGGCTATTTTAATGCTGTTGCTTTTGTCTAACCTCACTGTGCTTTTGGAAACTCTCTTTGTTATCTCCCTAGCACTGCACTCTCCTGATTCATTGTCTGCCTCTCAGGCCGAGACTCATTTATTTGCATTCACTAACTATTTACTGGAAAACATCTTTGTGCTTCCTGGCCCCTTCTCCGCTCCTCTCGTTAAAAACAAGGGTGCTCTGGCTCTCTTCACTTTTCATTCCATGAACTCCGGTGCAGGTGCTGTACATCTTCTCATGGCTTCAATTTCCACCTGTCTATGTGACCTCTACATCCCGCCCAGATCTCTCCTGAGCCTCAGATTGCACTTCACGCTTCCTCGCTGGCGTTTCCCTGGACATCAGGTGGCCTCGTATTGTCCAGTGTCGCATTTCCCACTCTGCCCATCAAGGCTCCCTGTCTTCAGCATGGTGCCCCACCCGGTCCCCGTAAAGCATGGGAGAGATGCCAGTTCCAAGAGGTCAGGGATTTTCTCTCCTGTTCACTGCTCTAACCATGTGGCCTAGAGCAACCCTGCTTGGCACAGGACAGGTATTCAGTAAGTACTGGTTAAATGAATAAATGATCGAAATTCTTGGTGCCCCTTTGCGTCACTGAGCACATCCAGTCAGATACAAATTCTCTAGGTTCTGCCCTGAATCCGTGCTCCCGTCTCAAGCCCCTCTGGCCATGATGCAGACCGTGTAGTTTTCCTACTGTGTGTGCACCTTCCTGGAAGCCCTGCCAGGTACCTGGGCTGCAGTCTATAGCCTGTAAGGCCACCAGATGGATTTTTACAGATAACCACTGGTTCTCAAAATTGCAGAGCACCTGGGGGGTAAGTACTTTATTTTCTGAAGAACACCATGAAATATGGTTGTCCTTAATATCATGTAGCATCCGATCCCTTTTGTTGGATTTTGTGGGCGTTTCCCACAGAGGGTTCTTAGAAGCACCTCATGGTGCTTCTGGGAAAGCAGTATCAAATGTGTCTAGAAAAATGACACAGCTGATCCTCATCTTGAGGAATCACACAGCACATGACAGTATTAAAGGATTCAATAATTCCTAAGGTGAACATAAAGAAAACAAAACATGTTTAATTTTGTTTAATTTAGTAATTCCCCCTCTTTCAATTTAAAAAAAAAAAGAAAGAAAACAAAAACTCTTTTGCTAGGTAATTCCAATGACCAACTAATGGAATTAACATTCTGTAAATGATCATTTAGGAAATGCAGGACTACATTATGTTAAAGGGTTTCTTGCCTTTATCCCAAATACATAAAACATTTCTAGAAATCACATTTGGGCAGCATAAAAGTAATACAAATAAGCCCAATGATCAAGTTCAATGTGAACATGAGGTTGACAGACTGCACAAAGCTACTGCCTTTGGGTGATAACTGTTACCTTAGCTTCCACTAGAGATTGGTGGCTGAGAGGCACAGCATGCCCAAAGCTAAGGAAATGTTATGGGAAAAGAATTTATACTTAAAAAAAGATTGCATTCATTTACTTATTCCTTTGGAAAGGGAGAAATTCAACACCATTATTTGATGTCAGTGAGGACTTCCTTGATCTGGGTGATCAATACTACAAATCATCAGGTACACAGTGAGAGAGCAAGTACACTAAACTACAGACCAGACCTGATCCCTGATGTGCCACCACACATGCCATGACCATGCCCTTTGGTTGTTCCCCATTTCTGGTTGACTCACAGGGGCTGGAATCTGTTTCCATGAACCTGGGACTGGCCCTTCTTGGTTCCTGCCCCACAGCTTCCCTGATTCAGTTACTTTGTCTCACTTTCTGGCCCAGCACTGGAAATCATTGCAGCAAATGAAACTCCCCTCTTAGATGCTAATGGGTTAATAGTTTCAGGGTTTCCAGTGAGATCTTTCCACATTCTGCATTCCACACAGTCAGCAGTTTAACTCTGTATTTGGTGTACACTAAAGTTGACGTATTTTTGCCATGCTGTGGTGAAGATATTTTGGGAAGGACCATTCTAAACTTCCCAAATTATGTAACTTACGCCAGTGGTCCTACATCTGGGGGCTCCAGGTCCTTGGGTCCAAATGATGTAAGATTGAGGGTCTAAGAATTATTCCTAAATTTCAAAGGGCCAAATAAATCATGATTACTGGATTAAGAAGCCATACTCGGGTTTTCCATTAAGATTAAGTTTATACTTTTGATTTAATATCCTCAATGCTGGAAATGCATAGCAGTAATAGATAAACTATTTTTAAAAAAGGTAAAACACAAGATAAACTTCTCTGTGGACTGCAAACAAAAGAGAAAAGCAGCGAAGTGAGCAGAGCTGAAGGCACGTGCCTACTGTCCTCTGGGCCTGGCAGGAAGTACAGAGATCATCAATTGCATTCAGAAGCAAGTAATCTATTAGATAGTGGAATGAAGAGGGCCCATGCAAAATTAGAAGCCAAGAAAATTCTACCTGCTCAATGCTAGAGGCTGGGGAAGGACATCCTAGCTTATGAAAAACCCTGAAGAAAAATCTACCAAGTATCCACTGCCTGGAGCAGGGGCCTCAGCAGCCTTTGAACCGGAGGGTGAAGGTTTAAACACAAACTCAGCCAGAAATGGACCAAGCTCCCCATCTCCCCCGAGACTGGATCTTCTCCTTTCCCAACATCATTCTGGGATAGGACTCTGAGGCCGCCAATGTAAGACCAGCACTTCTCCATGAAATCTAAAGCTAACAGAGATTGTAACAATAGCTACCAGCACAGAAATCTACTCCAGGTGAAATGCCTTTCAGAGTCTTATAACATGATTTGAAAAGTGAGTTTAAAAATCTGAGATAATTAAATAAATAATTTAATAATAAGAAATAATAACACAAAGCTAGTAACCTGTAACAAGAACAGAAGCAAGTGATAAAAATCAAGTATTAATGATATAAGAAATAAAAACTATAGTTCCTAGAATAAAAACTCAGTGGATGAGATAAATTCTACGCTGTATATATTTGAAGAAAAGTGGAATGAATTGGAAATAGCACTGAGGAATGTATTTAGAATCCAGGACAGAAGGAACCAAAGATATAAAATTAAGAAAAGTGTAGTTAAAATACATGGATAGGTTAACACTATCAACAAACATATCATAGGGATTTCAAGAGAAAATAGAAGTCAGAGTAGAGACACAATCATTGAAGAGAAAAGAGTTAAGACTTGTTAGCATCAGAAGAAAGACATAAACCCCAAGAGCTAATCTATCTTTAGAGCGCTTAGCAATAATTAAAATAGAGTTCACACTGAGAACATGAAACCGTGGAGCTGAAAGAGAAGAAGACATCTCAGGAGTTACCAGAGAGAAAAGGTAGAGCTAGAGGTAAACAATAATCTGATTGACAGTAGATTTCTCCTCAGCAAAAATAGACACTAGAATAAAATAATGTATCATGATGCTGAAGTGCCAAGCCTATATGTCTACCTAGGCAAACGTTCACTGAAAGGCAAAATAAAGGCATTTTGAGACATCACAAAATGAAAATCACTTGCCAGTCACATGTCTTTACTTCTAAAATGACAGGCAAGTAAAGAAAAATCTATCAGGAAATTTTAAAATAAAGAAGGAAAGAGCCAACAAGGCAAGCCTGGGATGGGAGAAACAACGGGGAGCCAACTAATAAGCTACCATGTAAACATAATAAAAGTAATCACCACAGAGAACAACAAGATGAAGTTAAGCTAAGTGAACTCTAAAACTTATTTTTTAAGAGGGAGGATTGCAAGCAATATTGAACAATTTTATATTTTATTATATAATAATGATCAATTATGGATGTTAAATCATTTGTATGGTTTCATTTTGCCTTTGTTGGCTTATTCGCTTCCTTTTTTCCTGTTCTGTTCTTTTTTTTTTAAATAAATGCCGCTTTAAGGTTTACAGTACATATCTCTATCATAGTCTATCTTTAAGTAATACTGTATCATTTCAGTATTATAGTGTAATTTAACAACAATAATTCTCCACTGCCCTTCTTTTCTTTGGGCTATTATTATACACTTTACTTCTGCACATGTTATAAACCCTACAATTCACTGTTATTAATTTGCTTTAAACAGTCAATTATAAGTTAAAGAGAATTTGTAAAAGAAGAAAAAAGAATTTTCCATAGTTACCCACGGTATTAGTTTTTTGTGGCTGCATTAACAAATTATCACAAACTTTGTGGCTTAAAAGAAAAGAAAGGAGTTCTCTCACAGTGCTGAAGCCCAGACGTCCAAACTCAACGTTGCCAGCAGGACCAGGCTCACTCTGGGAGGTGTGCGGCCCCTCCAGCGTCTCCCCCAGCTTCTGGCGGCTGCCCACTACCCCTGGTGTTCCTACCTCATAACAGCACTCCAACCCCTGCCTCTGCCTTCACACCACCTTCTCCTCTGAGTGTCTGTCTTCTCCTCTAATTTCTCTCTGCTCACTCTTCCAAGGGAGTTAGGGTTCACAGGATTATTCAAGACAATCTCATCTTGAGCTCCTTAACTTACTTATACCCTTTTCCCCAGGAAATAGGATGTGATCATATCTTTTGGGAGACCACCATTCAACCACCATTAATGTCATGAACATGTAAAGAAGTGGAAACTGTGACAAGTTGTTGTGAGAACAACTTGGCAATATCTAGTAAATAGTCATAGAAATATAAATAATAATATAAACAAAAATATAAGCATAAATATAAATAGTCACTTTATTCATTTATTTATTTATTTGCATCAGAAAACAAAAATATAGTACACAAAGGTGTTTCCCAATTCAAAAGAGATGCAATCTAAGCAGAAGGTCAGAGCCTCTCTTGGGTCCGCTTCCTGCTCTGGGGACCCTTGGAAAGTTTCGTCCTGATGCTGATGTCTCTCTTCACTATTCTATTCTTTGTCTAATGTCAACCATGCCTCCATTTCCCCTAATTGTAAAAGGAAGGGTTCTGTAATAACTCGGTATTTGGATTTTTCTGCCCTTCACTCTTTCAGCCCATGTTGCAGTGCTCTCTGTACGAGTTCATTTTGGGGGAGGGGGGCGGGGGGAGGGCTGGGCTCTGGGCAGAGTCCTCTGAGAGTCAGACAGCCCTGCCTTTCTTTAGATAGCTCATTCAAGGGGATTTTAGTAAACGGAGTTTCCTTAAAGCAGGGCCCACCGGGCCATTACGGGCCAGATCCGAGCTGTCAGATGCTCGTTGGGAAGAACACTGAATTGGATGAACGAGGCCGTGTCATTGGGCCGGGATCCAGCCTCGGATCCCACAGCAGGGAAGCGGGCCTTCCATCATTCGGCAGCCCCACCTCCCCTCCTGCTTGCTTGCTGGGAGCCCAGCCCAGAGAGGAGCGCTCACAGATGAGATCTGAGGCCCTTGAAAGACCTGGCACCTGACAGAGGAGGATTTCCTCTACCAGGCAGATGCACAGCAAGCCCGGAGGGGAACAGCAGAGAGGGGGCTGTCTCCTGTGAAGGGGGTATGTGGGGACAAAGCAAGGGAGGGAGCGCAGGCCTGGCAGCGCTGTGGCTCCCTGTGTGTCACCAGGCCCAGGCTGACAGTCTGGCCACAGAACCTCTGAGTCCCAGAAAGGTAGAGCTAGCGTGGGGCCTCCCTGTGTACTTGGCCCCAGAGGAAAGGGATGGGCATGGCTCACACAGCAGGTCGGTGACGACGCTGAGCAGGGCCTCCTAAATAGTAAAGAGCCAGGCCCAGGTTTTGTCCCTCTTCTCCTGCTCTCAGATTTTAGTCTCCGGCTGCACAGAGCTGAGGAGTGTGTGCAGCTCTGCATCACTGATCACCCTGTGTAAGGAGAGAGGCCCAGCACCCTCTCTCCCGCTGGGCAATGCTCTTCTGCTTGCCTCTCTCCAGAGCTCCCGCTCCCTCTTTCAATCCTCCCCACTCCAGACTTGCTTTTTGTCAGTCGTGCTCTGATCCCAAGCCCCTGCCTCTGTCTGTTCGGGGTCCATGATGCCTCAGTGTGATGCAGCACAGTGGGTGTGGGCTAGCAGCTCTGGGCTTTGTCCAAAGCACCCAAAGGAAGACCCTTCCAGGTCAGCTGTGTGTCATGGCTCCTGACCATGGCTCTTCTGCCCTCACCTTTTCCGATGCTGATTACTACAGACAGCCTCCAATGCTGGCTCAGGGGTCACCGTCGCTCACACAGACTCTGCACACTCCACACGCACACGGACTTCTATTTCCACTCAGAATAAATCCCAGGCTCCTCAGCAGGGCTCCCACGGCTCTTGGTACTCAGGACTTCTCACCTCGTCAGCTGTGGCCGCACACTGCAGACTCAAGCTCTTGGATCAAAGTCAACTTGGAGCGGAGGACGCAAGCGCCTGGGACCGGTATCTGTCACTCTCCTGCCTGGACTTCTCTTCCCGGCCCCACCCCTTCCTGGGCTGACTTTCAGTCTTCCAGGTCTCCCTTCCCAGAGGTCAGCTGGGAGAGCCTCTTGATCAACACATTCACTCTACGTTAGAGACCTGAAGCCCAGACCCTGCATTTTGAGGGCGGAGCCAGGACTCCAGCCTGAGATCTCCTGACCGCTAGACTCCTGTCCCCAGTACGGCTCCTCATTCACAAGAGAACTGCCTCCAGCTTGGACTTCTCCTCTAGGCCTGTCACAGGACCCATGAGGAAGGGCCTCGTGGCTTTTCCAGCTACCCTGGCTGCTGGTGTCCCACTGCCCAGGGCACTGGGTGGAGAGGTGGACCATGCTCTTCAGGTTTTATTCGTGCTCAAAAAACTTTCCTGCTATTAATATTTGATAAGGGTAATTTCAAAGACTTGTTTAGTATGATCTGCGCATAAGGAGCCCTTCGGAGTATTTATTAGGCTCGGGGTATAATTACATTCAAATCCTGAGACATTGTTGCTAGGTTACTGTTGCTCTAGGATCCTCTGACTTCCATGTTGGAGGTGCTCCACCTCCCTCTTGTGCTATTAGGGGCAGGGGACTGGCAGAGCGAGGATGGTGGTTCCTTTTCATGGAAGCAAGACTCTAGGGTCTCTCTTACTAGAGAGAGAAAGAGAAAGAGCGCGCGAGAGAGAAGGTGCGCACCGTAGGGGCACATGGTACACCTCCCCAGGTAGGGCTGGAGGTGTCAATCACATGCTGGTTCCTGCAAGCAGGACTACAGAGGGCAGGGGCAGGATGAAGAGGGCAGTTCTGCCTTGAGAGACTCCCCGGGAGAACTAATCTCTGAGCCTACCTCTCCACCCTGCCCAGCACTCTTTCTGAGAACTGAGCAGGTACCCCATGTCCTCCAAGTGCCCAGGAGGAGTCCTGGCCCTACAGCTGGGGGCTGCCCTTGTCCAAGGACACAGGCATCTTCTGAGGTGAAAAGCACCTGCCTTGGGGACTGAATGACAATGGTTCCCCAAATCAAAGGCAAACAAGTGGGATGAAGAGCCCAAGGCCAGCCCTCTCGTGCAGTTTCCCCACAGTACACTCACTCGTATCATCTGGGCGCAGGCTGGCTGGTGTCTTGAAACTGAACTCTATACCCCTGTGCCCCTGAGGTGTGGGAACAGGGGCAGGAGGCTCCCCTTTCAGACCTCACGTTAACAAAAGGTCTCCAACACAGACTTTTGACATTATTTCCAAATCAGGCTAAATCCACCATCACTGTGTTTTTCTTTTGCTGCAGTTAAGGAGTCAACTTGTTAAGCCTCTAAAACATACCACATATTTATAAATCTGTTTGGCATTTACATTTCTTTTCAATCAATTGGGACCTCTTAGCATAGGAAGTGGCCTGTGCCCCCATCTGCCTCTAAAAGCTTGGTTTAATTTCTTCCACGTGCACCCGGCACCTTGCAGTAGATTGCTAATCCATGGATGCTACCTTCATGGCTGCACATTGATTAGTGGCTGTTCAGGGCCGAACCCACACATTTGTGTTTAATGCACTACTGAGTCAGCATCACTGGCCTTGGGGAAGAAAAAAAAGGAAATAAAACCCAGGCAGATGGGTTTGGGGTAGAGTTTAGCACTGAATTTGCGTTTCCCGACTCTGCTGCCCAACCTATTTCCCATTGGCCTTTGGAAATGTGCTAGATTGAATTGTGTTTCCTATTGCAAATTTTAAATAAGGTGGATGATACAGTAGGCATTACTAGCCATAACCCCCTGGGTATGAGCTGCAAATATGCTTTTAAACCTCAGAGCAATTCCCCTACTCATCATGGAGCAATACTTACTATTAAAAAGAATAGATAGCCAGGTACACACACACACACACACACACAACATTTGTAGCTCATCAGTGGGGAATATTGATTGTTGTCAATTTTCAATTCAAGAAAATAATTAAAGACTTAGCATCTGTTCAAAATATTTACAAACAAATTTACTAGTAGTGTTTATCTTCAAAACCACAATCTATATCTGGGCATAATTCTTTGAGACATCAGCTCGGTAAAACATATTTTATTTTAGCATTAAAAGTTTCTAAACCTTCATGTCAGGAGATGCTGTGGAAGGTAGGTTTGCCCAGTTACTGAGACAGTGAGCTAACCTGGTGAAGGCTGATTTTGTACAAAATGGCAAAGGATTTCTTGATTCTTTTAAATCAGAGGTATCCAAACTTTTGACTTCCCTTGACCACACTGGAAGAAGAAAAATTGTCTTGGGCCACACATAAAAATACACTAACACTAACAATAGCTGATGAGCTAAAAAAAAAATATCACACACGCAAAAAACCTCTATTACTAAGTAAGTTTACAAATTTGTGTTGGGCTGCATTCCAAGCCATCTTGGGCCACATGAGACCCGTGGGCCTCAGGTTTGACAACCTTATTAATAATACTGTAGAGTGAGATGGTGAGGCAACATTGACTAATTGTAGGATTCTTTGTTTTGAAGAATCACATTCTGATCCTTGTGTTTGCCAATGGCTTTGTAACCTACCAGGTGCAGAGTCCCTTCTGGTTTTGCTGACCTTGGGGCCTTGACTCAGTCTCTGCTCAGGAGGTCATCCCAGTCTTGACAGAAAGTAAGGTAATACAGAAATAACAGTCTGCATCGTCCCGGAAAACAGAACTCAGACCAGAGAGTTTAAGCAAGGAAGTTTGCCATGGGAGAATAGTTACAGTGGGGTTGAAAGAACTGAAAATGGTAAGTCAGGCAACCCAGCAATTAACAAGAGATTAACAAGAGAAACACTTTTAGTGGTTGTTATTAATCTTTAAGGTAACCTTCTGTCCAAGTGTTCTATGTGAGCGCTGAAGGTGGCACAGAAACTGTAGGGTGAGACCTTGGATGTTCATGGAATCGCCCTCTTTTCAAAAGCCTGCTTTCAGGCCTGTGCTGTAGGCCTGCTTCGATCGCCTGAATCTCTTCTTTCTAGATCTGGTTAGGGACGATGATGACAAGTGGTGTTCATTCCCATGTCATAGAATTCATGAATAGGGGAAGCCGGGATGGCTCAGTGGGTTAAGCGCTCACTTTGCAGCGCCGGGGACCGGGGATCGAGTCCTGGCCCTGGCCTGTGCGGAACCATGTGCTGAACTGGGAGCTCCCCTGGTTCAGTTCTCTCTCTGTCTCTGTCTCTGTCTCTGTCTCTCTCTCTCTGTCAAAAATAAAAATAAATAAATAAAAATATATTTAAAAAAAAAAGAATTCATGAATAGGACTCACACCCTACTGGCCGTGATATCAAAGCGGGTTCTTGTAGTTTTTGCTATCATGAGGCCCATGCTGATAAAGATAATACATAATGGGGCATTATTCTAGGGACTATCACATTGCAAGGGACCCTTTGGGGGCAACAGGTGGACTGAGTGGGAGCAGAGGAAAGTGAGAATTTGGGGGGATAAGGTGCTGAATACACTGTTCAACATCCAGCTCCAGCTGATACTTTTGTGTCTCGGTTTTTCACATATACCTGTGATCGCTCCATGGTTACAAAATTATGGCATAATTATTTCTTCTTCTTTAAAGCAGTGAGTGACTCATGGCAAAGGCATGGGCAAGGGGTAAACACTTTCTGATTACTGTGCCCTGCACTCTACCTGTGTGGTAAGTTACATTGTCCCTATTATGAGCTAGTATGGGATTAAATACTCAGCTCTTGAATAAGTATCTTCACTCAAAATACGGGGATAATGAGAATGCGTAGTTCATAGGCATGATGTGAGGAGTAAATGGGATATCAAGTGTAAGGTGTTTAGCACCTTGCTTGGCCCACCATGGACACATAAATGTTGGCTCTACTGTGACTAGGAGGGCATTGGATTAGATGCTGTGTCTGAGTTCACTCAGCCTTCAGAAATAAAGCAGGGATCGAATCCATGCTTGCGTTTTTCATACCAATCTTCTCCGCCATGTGAGAGAAATGAGGACTAGAAGAGAGGCTTAGACTGGAGATCAGATGTTCATTTCACAGATGAGGAAGTCAAGGCCTAGGGGAGAGCAGGCTTCCCCCAGGGCAGTGCTGGCCTCTGCTCCACCCTTTGCCTCTCCTTTGTCACGTTCCCCCCATCACTTCCACTTGTGCTAACCTTGGCATTTGGGGAGGTGGATGGAGAGCTCATAACTCCGTAATTGCCTTGTGGATTTTATGGGGCCATATAATGGCGTGCTGTGCAAACTTTTATGAGTATTTATTTTACAGTGTCTACTGGAACCATTAAGACTTTCATTAGCCAGATTCAAGGGCCATGAGAGGCTTGACTTCCCTACTCAGATCTGTTTTTGTCTGTAAATTTTAAATAAAAGTTTATGAAAACATTACATGCTCACCCCAAGGCAAGAAGGTACACTCAGTGGCTCCCAGACCCTGATGGAATTAGAAATCTGTGATTAGCTATTTATCTTTTTCAATTCTGTGTTGGCTGGAAGGAGACAAATGGAGATTACTAGACCAGTGAGTCCACAATATTTATTACTGCTCCCTGAAAACTGGATTCCACCCACAACGCTGATCTCCACATGACCTCATGCCTTCTAAGACTGTACTTTTGTTTTGGATTCTGCACTTTCTGATGAATAGGAGCTTAAGCATTGGGTATCAAGATAAAGAAAAATATAATTTCTAATTTCTTTGAGATATGTGGCTGAACATTATAGGCAATTACGTCTGATAAAATTAGGGTACTGTCTTTAATGTTCTTAAAATCTATGGTAAAGTCTCAGAGTTGTTTATCAGATTTTTTTTTTTTTTTTTTTATTCCAGTACCGATGTGAGCTTAAGTTGTTAAGGGAATTACTGTGCTTGAGTGAAGTGGTCATTAGCAGAAAGCCAATTCCTGGGAGTTTGTCTTCGGGAGGGTAAGATGAGGCCATGAGTGGTGTATTTTCTCAGTGCGGAGGCATGCCCTATTACTTACCTGATTAAAATAAATGCACACTTTGCACCTTGATTGATTTCGAACAATATTCAAGGAACTGTCCTAACTCTGAAAGAATCCACAAATGAATTGAATCCTTCTTGTCTGGGATACGAGTTGTTTTATTGTTATTGTTTGTTTGTTCCTAGTATACAGAGTTTATCCTTCAGAGTTTATGGCCCACTTATCATTATTGGAGCATGCCAAGCCCTTCTCTTCTTTTATTTATTTTCCCTTTTATCCCCCATACCACTTTTTCATTCCCCTCTTCCTCATAGGCAACTGTAGTTTTGCATTTGATGTCTATCTTTCTTGCTTATATATATTTTATAAAATGTTTACTATTTTGTTGCATGTATTTTTAATGTATGTAAGTGGTATTGTGTGAAATAATCTTTTTTCATTTCTCTCTCTTCTCACTAAACACTGTGTTTTAAGATTCACTGAGATTGCTGTGTTTAAAGCTAATCTGTTGCTTTTAATTTTCTACCTAAAATGCTCCATTCAGATTTTATTTGTGTGAAAGAATAAACCATTTTGAGGAAGAGATCTATTTGGACTTCAGGAAAATAGTTCTACACATTCTTGGGAGAACAGACTTGAATCATTGGGGGAGATGGCAGCTAGGAAGCAACTTTAATCATCTACATGAGAGGTAACTTGAGTCAGTACTAGAAATAGAAAAGAGCGTTTGTGTGTTACACCAAGTTAGAGGTAGACTTGGTGTATTTTGACTACACATTGCATAGAAGGAGTGAGGGGGAGAAAGAGTCAAAGATAATATTAGCATTTTGAACCTGTGGGGTGAGTTAGTTTCAAATATTAATAATAAAGGGAGGAAACACAATAGAGGGCTGGGTCTGGTGGAAGGGAGAAGGGGAGAATAAGATGATGTCAAACCTAGATGTTCCTTTCTTTATTAAATTAACATTTGCTGAGTACCTATAATATACCTGACATTGAACTAGGCTGCTAGGGAACCAAGGTGGGGGTGGGGTATATCGTGATTTCTATTCTCATTATGTGGAAGGCAGACATTAACAAAAGATCCCAAAAATAAAACATTATTGCAGGGGAAGCCGGGATGGCTCGGTGGGTTAAGCCCTTGCTTTGTAGCCCCAGGGCCTGAGGATCAAATCCTGGCCCCGGCCTGTGCAGACCCATATTCTGAACTGGGGTGTGTCCCCAGTTCAGTTCTTGCTGGGTGAGCTTCCCATGTGGGAGGCCCCTGGTTTGGGCCCCAGCTCCTGGTGGGCGTGCCTCCCATGAAGGAGACCCCTGGCCCAGTTTCTGCCCTGCACAACCCCCACCCACCTTTGTGGAACAAAATCATGTTGAAAACTGATGACATACAACTATGGAGATGGCTCTGGGCCCTCCCCTTTCTCTCTGTCTCTCTATCAAAACAATAAAATAAATCTTTGAAAAAAAAAAAAATTACGAGTTGTCACAAAAGCCCTGGGAAGATGAGGGGCCCCAGATTTAGGTTGGAAGTCAGGAGAGTGCTCTCTGGGGCCATCACATTTAAGCTAAAACCTAGATAAGTAGAGGTTAACTGGGTGACAAATAAAGGAAAGGCATTCTGCACTGAGGAACAGCGTGAGCAAAGGCCTTGAAGTGAGAGAGAAGTTGGCACATCTGCTGAAGGAGGGCCGGCGTGGCTGAGGCACAGGGAGCCAGGGGCAGCCTGGTATGGGCTAGATTCTGCAGCATCTCTGCGGCCATGTCCAGCTGTTTGAACTTCAACCTAAGAGGAACAGGAAGTATTTGAGAATGTCAATCAAGCTGTGCGACACTCTCGTGAGCAGTTCAAGACAGGGCTGTATGAAGATTCCAGAGAGGCGGTGTGGGAGGGTGGGGAGGTCTTGTGGGTGCAGGGGGGTGGTGTTTAGACAGGGGGTGGCATGTGGAACGTCTTGGAGGCAGGAAATAGCTGTTGGTTCTGTTGGAGGAGCTAAAAGAGGTGAGTGTAGCTGAAACATGGAGAATGAGGGAAAAAACAGGGTAGTGAGAATTCAGACCACATCAGGGCTTATAGTGTACATTGTGGAGTTTGGATGCTGTCCTGAGGGGACGCCACTGGGGGCTTTAGGCAGGAGTGAGCCTGTCTGACGTGGGGAGGTTAAGATCTCATTTGGGCTGCTGTGCGGAGCACAGGTTGGGAGTAAGGAGGCGACATTCAGGAAAGCTTGCTGTTTTTCCAATGAGGGGTGAGGGTAGCTTGGCTTGGAGGTGGCAGAGGAGATGAGGAGAAGGTGATTGATGTGAGAGGTTTTGAGGTCAAGTTGGCTGGCTTGATGATGGATTAGAATGGTGGGGGCCAGGGGCTCTATGTCAATGGTGTCGGGTTGAGCTTGAGCTGCCTGTCGGATATGCAAATGCAGATGTCCAGAGATCACTTGGATATGACACTCTGATATGTAGGAGATGGTGTTGAGACTGTGGGATTGATTTCAGAATCAACCTGGACTGTGGAAAAAGGGGAAACCATGAGAAGAGGCGAGATCATCAAGGAAGATTGTGTAGGGCCATAAATTGGGAAATGCCTATTTGGAAGATACATTTTTATTGGAGATTTTAAATTTTGTTATTCATTTGGAGACATTAAAAATGCAATAGCAAGCAGAGAAAAATATAGCATACTCTCATATTCTCATTATCATAAATATATTTGGTCAGATCTGTTACTTCGGGAAAAAAGAAAAAGAAAATATTACAACCCCAATTCCCCAACTCCTGGCAAACACTCTCATGAGTTTGGTGGCAGGCTACTTATCTGAGATACAGAGTCTTCTTTCTCTCTGTTGTTTTCCTTCTCTGATCCAGGCAGGTGCCAGCGTCTGTGCTGATGCCCCTTGGAAGGCAGGCTCTGGATGTTTAGGAGGCCCAGGCTGTCTGAAGAAGATTGAGATAGTGGGAACCAGGAGGATTTCCCAGTGCTTGAAGAGAGTTCCTTGGGCAGGTCCTATCACCCTGGAGCAGAGCAGCAGGGTCCCTTCCCCTGCCCTTGGCAGTACTCAGAACATTGGCAGGTCCTCCGAGTGGGTCCCCACAATGCCTGGGCCAGCAACCCTGCCCACGCTTCCCCCATGCAGGCTTGGTGAAGAAGGACCAGGGTCTCACCAGACCTCTGGGCCTGAGGCCATGGACCTCTCAGTGGTAATCCAGAGTGGACCAATGTCCCATTTATTACCAGGGAAGCTGTCTTTATGTCCTAGCCCTGTGTCCTGCCTGAGAACCAGGGCACAAACTCTCAAGGGGAGGAGAAGAAACCCTAAAATGACTGAGGTTAAATTTCTCACCAGGATGAAATCCATTTAATTCACAGAAAATAAAGAAATGAACTATTTCTTAAACACTCAGGCTTATGGACAGAAATGTATCCTCCATATAAGTCTACTTAATGAGAGGAGACTCTGAGGGAGACTGAGAAGGACAAGAGCCACCATGTCCTAGAGAAGGGGCCATTCACAGGAGACAGTGGTGAGCTGTGTGGCATGTGGCATGTGGCATGTGGGGGGCGCCCCAGAGCAGAAGCGTGATGGGTCTGCAGGGATGGGAAGCCTTGGAGCGCTCTGAGAGCACAGGGCAAGGGCCTGAGAAGAGAATGGGGAGCCAGATTTGTGTAGACGCCATTCAAGAAGCTTGTCAGTGAGCAGAAGGGAAGAGAAAAAAGATTTAAGTTTGGGTTGTTTTTTGTTTTGCTTAGGGCTAGGCAAGACTTGAGGCTCTTACAGTCCTGAGATGGAGGGAGAAGTAGGACAGTCTGAGTGCAAAAGGTGAAGGGGTTGAGAAGTATAAATTGGCAATTACAAACCAGGCAAGGGAATGTGAAGTGCAGCATAGAGAATATAGTCAATGATATTGTAGTAACTACATAAGGGCACTAGACTTATTGGGGGATCACTTTCTAAGTTATATGAATGTCTAAGCACTAGGCTATCTACCTGAAACTGGTAAAATACTGAATGTCAACTGTAATTAAAAATAAAAAATAAAAAACAAAAAATAAGAAAGATAGAGTAGGTAAGTGGTGGAGGGAGGTGCTTGATTCTATGGTAGACAGGATATACTGAGGAGGAGGAGGTTGAACCTGTAAGGAGACAGGGTACACCCCTCTGGGCCTGCAGGAAGGAAGAGTGCATGGCTACATACAGAGGGACCTTTGAAGTCTAGAGAGGGTATTGAGACAGTACATAGTAGATGGCCTTCATCTACACAACAAAGCATGTAGAGAGATCAATGTCTGTCCCTCAAAGACTTAGGAATAATAGAAGCGTTTTAGAGTCTATACGGAGAAGAGCACAATAAGAAATCATTAAAGTTGACTATAAGTACAATCATAATAAAGTTACCATTCTGATTGCATGCTATATGACAGGCACTATTCCATGCCTACTATGTAAAAATTCATGTTAATTCTAAGACGTTAGTATTATTATCCCTACTTTGTTAATGAGGAAATTGAGGCTTAGAAAAATTAATTAACATAATCACACTAAATAATATAACCCTGTGGTTATTCAACAAGGAAATCATGGAGCTCGGGTTTTAATCCGTCTATTGGACACCGAAGTCAGCTGTAATGTTTTGCGGCACCGGGGGAACAGGGAGGTGGAAGCTAATGAGCTGAGTCACAGGATGTTCTTTAGCAACACGGGGTCAGTAGGATTGCTGAATGGTGGTGAACTGGTTTAGGAAATCCATAGCGCTCTGATCTCAAGACATCTGCATGAAAACCCAAGTGTGATGGATGTGGGATCTCTGCCAGGCTGTTCAGAGAGAAAGACTTGATAGTCGGGCAGAATAAACAACGTGAAAAAGGGAAAGAACTGGAGGCCCTGGCCCAAAGTGCATTTCAAAGTTCAACTGTGTATAGGTGGTATCTGAAGTCATGAGCCTGAGGATCTTGCCAAGGGTGAGTGTTCAGAGTGTGAGAAAGAAGGGGCTTGAGATCAGTAGGAATGCCCATATAAACCAGTCAATAAAATGGGGAGAAACTTTAAAGGAGATGGAAAAAGTATTGTCACAAAAATCTAGGAGTGGGGTAGTGCAGTGTCACCAGAGCAGAGGGAAGACCATGGGTATCAAGAAGTAGGGAGCGTCCAATAGTGAGAACTTGGCAAGTTTAGTGAGGTGAGTTCTGAAATATGCCCATTGGACTGAGGACAGGGAGGTCTCCGGTGACCCAAGCAAGAGCTGTTCCAGTGGGATGATGGGGACTAAAGCCAGGCGGGTGTGGGCTGAGGAGTGAGAAGAGTCAGGGACTGTGAATAGGAAGAATGAAGCAACCTTTTCAGGAAGTTTGGCTGAAAGGGTAAAGAGAGATGAGGCAATAGCTGGAGGGGTATGTGAGGTTGAGAGAAGGCAGTTTTAGATGGAAAAGATGTTTGGGTATTAAAATGTCATTGGGAGAAATCCATTTGAGAAGAAACTAAAGAAAGAAGGGCTTGTGGCTAACGCACATTTCCTGACAAGGCAGGAGGAGATGGGTCTTAAGCCATGTGGACGAACCAGCCTTGGTTGGTGGGAGGGAGAAAAGGCCAAGGAACAGGAGGGAGGGGGTGGGCTTCTGTGCTTGGTGGTGGGTGGGTGAGAGAGTTCCATGTAACAGACTCAGTGTTCTCTGAGAAATAGGAGACAGGGTTGGAAGCCAAGAGTGAGGAAAGAAGTGGGGGAGTCAGAGGTTTGAGGAGGGCGGATGAGGCCAGAAGCATACTGCAGAGTTGATCAGAGAAATGTGGCATGCTTGCTGGGCAGGGCTGAGCATCAGTCTGAGAGCAGTTATCATGAATACATGGCGAAACTGATCTGCCCCACTGAGGTACTTTCTCAGGAAAACTCAGCAGCTTGTGCTTGACCTCGGAACACAAAGGGAGTTGGGTCCATCAGAGTTAGCTTTTTGCAAGATGGGTGTGATAAAAAGATAGAGTGGCAGACAAGTATTGGGTTCTAAGATCTAAGTTTGATAAGGAGAATGAAGAAAGAAGCTAGCTGGTGAATTGGCAGAGGGTGAAGGCAGTTAATTGATTGGAGGTTCCTATGAGGTGTAAAAACCATATGAGGCAAGTTGACCAGGCTAATGGAGAAGGAAGTTGAGACCTATGCCCGAAATGAACCATGATGACAAGACCTAGGTGGTTTTTAGAGTAAGTGACAATATGTAATAGAGGGAAAGTCAATAGGGATGAGGAGGTCAAGGGACGAAGGGACCATAGTGCTGAGTGGTCATCCATGTGGACCCTGAGGTCATATGATTCAAAGGCCATGCCATCTATATATGAGGATGGTAGGAAGATGGCAGCACGAGGAGGAGAAGAAGGCAGTAGAACCAATAGCCCTGGGCAGGGACAGTGTGCCCAGCTGGGAAGAACTGAGGGTATGCTTATGCCTGAAGTGTTACAATCTGAGGTTCCTTTTTTGACTTCGGATGTCATCTCTTTAGGTTGCAAAAGTTCTGAGGAGGAGTAATAAAGCAAGTCTTGTGAATCACTTACTCTTTGGTATAAATGAGTTTCTCAGGGGTTTACAGACAATACTTCTGGCCAAGAGAACTAAAAAAGCACATGGAGTGAGAGGAACTAGCTAAGCCTGGAAAAGGTCGTCACAGTCAATCTTAAGAACCATCACAGGGCAAGTGGCTCAGTACACCAGGGAAGTGGTAGGCAGGCCCAGAGAGTTCCACTGGCTCATAGCAGCTCTCCTGAGCGAGCAGGGGGCAGCGTGAGACTTGGTTCAAGGCTTTCAGACTCCTTGGTTGGACTAATATAAATGAGATCTGAGCAGAGATCCTGGACAATTTAGAGGGGCCATAATTTGCCCTAGTAAAGACCATTTCTAGGCTGCTGGCTGCTGACTCCATAGTTATAGACATTCTCATTGAAAAGGTAAGTGTGTACAGAGTTGGTTATTAAATTATAGATGACCTCTTATTATGGGAAGCCAACCACATCTAGATATTTTGAGAAGCAGATTGTATCATTCTTGTACTGTCCATCCCTCCCTCCCTCCCTCCCTCCCTCCCTCCCTTCACCCACCCATCCATTCATTCACCTTTATGCACAGCAAAAAACTTTTGATTATATACTTCACTACCTAATTTACTTTCAGCCATATT
>PVKE010019190.1:0-28738 GCA_004027555.1 Craseonycteris thonglongyai | reverse complement strand
CACTGGGGGCTCCTGTTGGACTTGGGGTGGTGGCAGCGACCTTCTGTGGACGATCTAGATGCTGTCTTTCCACAAGACGTCTGCTCAGTGACGTGCACGGACGCTGTGGGCCCTGAGCAAGGAGGTTCCCACCCAGAAGGGCTCCTGGTGGCTAACTGGGCTCCCGTTCAGACGCAGAGCGTAGCGGCTGTTTCTAAACGGGGGCCGCTCATGGAAGCTGCGCTTCAGGGAGAAGCCTGCGCGGAACTGCTACCTGCGCTGGGTTCCTGCCATCAGAACCAGCCCCTGTGAGTGAGCTCCTGGACCTGCACTTCATCCCCTAGGACCGGGACGGTCCCCATCCAGTTGGAGCTGTGTGGCTAGATGCTGACTGTCCTCTTCACCGACCAGTCAGAGTGGCTCCCTTCTGACCAATCAGGACAGTGCTTTGTTTTGTTTTGTTTAATTGAAGATTTATTTTTCATTGTTTTCAATAGAGAGAGAAAGAGAGATGCAGAGACAGAGAGAAGGAGGTGGGCCCAGAACAGTCTCTATAGTTGCACATCATTGGTTTTGCCACATAGTTTCATTCCACAGGTGGGTGCGGGGCTGCACAGGGCAGGAGCTGGGCCGGGGTCTCACCCCGGTGAGAACTGAACTGGGGGCACTCCCCAGTCCCACCCCTCCAGGTAAACTCCCGCAGTTTCCCTTTGATTGTCAGCAGTGAGGAAACGCACCCATGAGTCTCTACCATCCGTCTTTCTTACAGGCAGACTGAACTCGCTGTCTCCCGGCACTGAGCTCTGGGGCCCTAACCTGTGGCACCTCTCCATCACCTTCTTACTCCTGTGTGGCGTTCCATCGGGTTTCTAGGCCCCATTTACACATGACGTCCTGTGCATGGATGTGAACGACCCCCAGGATTTTGCTATAAAAAAACAGACACTACCACAAAGTACACTGTGGGGTCAAGAAGTACTACGAGTCCTTGGGAAGCCTGGTGTGTACCTCTTCCCTAACACCCAGAAAAAGACAGCAGCGTGGAACTGATACACTAAAAATGTGGGCACGGAAAGAATCCACAGGATTCTCCTGGGGTTTCTTCAATATTACGTAAACTGTGCAACAGACAATAGGGAGTCTAGACATTCTAACAGGTCTTGCTAGGACAGGACACCCATCCCAGCCTTAGTAAATGGTAACAAGAATCCTTTTCAATGCAAATCTGAGTTCCTGGGTAGGGAGGAGGAATCCGGACGTATGAAAGAACAGAGCTGAATCAGAGTTGTGAGCGAGCACTGGAATTCCAGGCGGGGGTTGGTGACAGACTTCTACGCAGGACCAGGGCTTCCTGCCACACCTATTCTTCTACCGCTCCATCAACACTAACTAATGTTCGATTCTGAAAAGTATTTTCATAGATGAAAAGTATTTTCATAGATGAAAAGTGACAAAGGACAGCTCGTGGTGGCTTTCATCCACTCTCCCCTGATTACTAAGGAGGGCGAGCATCTCTTCATGTGGTCATTAGTCCTAGCTACATCACTTGTCACCTGCACATTGACCATTTCACGCCGATGTTCACGTGTTTATTTGAAGTTCTATACATGTGCGGATGCCTGTCTGACATACCCCCACACTCCCGTTAGAATGGCTGGAGGCAGAACGACTGACTGTATCAAGTGCTGTTGAAAGACGTAGGGAAACTGGACCCTCCTACACGAACACAACTACGAGGAATGTGAACTGCACACCCGTGTCAGGAAGCAGCTCAGCAGCTTCTCGGAGGTTTAAGATACACGTGCCACATGACCCCGCAATCCCACCTGCAGCTGCTTGCTGAAGAGAAATGAAAGCATATGTCCAGACGAGGTTTGGGTGCGGATGTGCCAAGAAGCTTTACCTGTCGTAGCAAAAGGTTGGAAATAACCCAAATGTCTATCAGTGGGCGGATGGATTAACTAACTCTGGGATGGAACGCTTAGCACTAAAAAGAAATGAGCCATTGAGCCACACAGTACAACATGGATGGATCTGCAAGCGGTTACGCCATGGGAAGTAGCCAGGCTGAGAAAACAAAAGAGTACACATGATCGAATTCAGTGCTATAAATCTATAAGGTGCAAACTAATCAGCAGTGACAGAAACTAGTTCACTGGCTGCCTGGGGTGAGGGGGAGGTGGGGGCAAAGCGGAGACATTGCCAAGGTCAGAAGGCGGGAGGCGAAGAAGAGGATGCTTATCTTGATACTGCTGGTGGCTTCACAGGTGTACATATACGTCAAAACTTATAACACTGTGTAAATATGCTCAGTTGATTGTATGTCAACTGAGCAGATTATAAACTTTAAATATGTTTAGCTTATTTTATGTCAATTGTGCCTCGATAGAGCCGTTGCTTTAAAAAGCTCACAGGAATAAGAGAATAAAAGAGAATCCTAAGCACGCTAGGCTCCTGTCTTCTAAACCTTTTTTAATTGTAGGTCACAATGAAGGAAACATCTCCTAACCTCCCCTGGACAGCTGTCTAAAACCAAACACAGTATTATCTGAAGGAAGTGAGAAACAGTTGGAAGGAGATGCATCACAAGCAAAAATCTTCTTGCAGAAACAATGGAGAGCAAGTGACTAAAAGTGAGAGCCCAGCTCTTAAAAATGTTGCTCTCCCTCCAGGAACTTCACGGTTAGTATTTGTGCGGCTGACAGTAGTAATCGGTGTATAAACACGTAAAATGTTCCCCGGGGCCCACACATGTGGTTGAGTCTTGCCCCACACGGACGGGCCTAGACGCAGAGGGTGTGAGGCTAAATGAAATAAGCCAGACAGAGAAAGACAAATTCCATATAATTTCACTTGGAGATGGAATTTAAAAACCCAAATTAAAAAAATAAACAGAACGGAAACAAACTCACAGATACAGAGGACAAGCTGATGGTCGCCAGATGGGAGGAGGGGTCGGGACTGGGTGACAAGGGCTTCAGAAGTACAAACTGATGGTTACAAAACCGTCACCAGGATGTGACGCACAGCATACGGAATCCAGCCAATAATCGTGTAATAACTACATAGGGGTCCCGGTGGGAACTAGACTTACAGGGGGGTCACCATAGCTATCGTCAGTGTCTGACCACGGTGGTGTGTGCAGCTGAAACTAATAGAATATAGAATGTCCACTGTAATTGAAAACATCTTTTAATTAAATGAGTAAGTAACACAAGAGGGAGGGAAAATAAAAAGAATCCTGCCCCGGATTGGTCAAGTCTGACCTAATGCAGTTGTGCGATGACCCTGCTGTCCCCACGGGTCACCCTGATCTTGGCCCAGTGCCGTTCTCGTCATGTAGCATCACTTCTCTGGCTAATTCCATTTCCGTATTTTCTTGCTCCTCACGGGGAAGGAGCAGAAAATCTGTAAGTGCTGCCTCGCTAAGGACCTGAACTTAGACCAGAAAATCAAGGTACAACTAGCCTTAACGACTCACAAAGGCGCTCGCGTACCCACCGTCTCCAAAAAGGTGCGTCACCAGCCGGGTCAGCGTCTGCTTCAGGTCGAACTCCAGGAGCTTCACAGCCTCAAGCGTGTGTGTCTCTTGCTTGTGGGCCGAGCGCGAGCTTTGTTCAAAGAGCTGCAGGTTCTCTCCGTCCTTGACGCCAGCAAACAGCTGCGAGCCAGGGAGATAAGGCGAACAGGTGAGTAACGGTATCCGCCCCCGTCTGTGCCCAGAAAGCATAATGTGGGAGCAAAACCCACCGCGTCTCATGGCCCATGAGAGCACTGCCATTAACAGTCGTTCAGTGCCCGCGCCGAGCACGGCATTGTGTGCATCACGGGGTGTGCGGAGCATTGGAAGACGCTGTTCTGCTCTTCGGGGGTCTCTCCGCTCGATGTTTGCGGGAACTTACCGTCGTGTCCTTACTGGAGACGCTGTGCTCAATGTTAGTGCAAATACCACCGAGTCCGGCTTTCCGACTCTAACGTGATATCTATCCCCTGACCAGCCCATGGTGTCACGAGAGTGTGTCCGGAAGCGAGGGACAAAGTGCAGTCTAGGAATTGGATCCTGTGAAGTCCAGGAAGGCAAGACGTATGCTGCACTCTGCTCATCTGGACCCCAAGGCCCGGGCCAGAGACCAGAGCACATTCCCGCCACTTACTGCCCGGCCCGAGACGTGGCAGCGAAGCCTCAGGTGATGCTTTGTAAAGCAGGAGCCATGGCACTAATTCAGACGCTGCATAATAAATTAGATGAAATAATGCACGAGGGCGTCGAGCCCCTGCCACATGGCACTGGTTAAAAAGCTTCCCTCGCTATCATCTCAATCACGATTATTCATCACAGGGTGTTGTTCACGGGGCGTCAGCACTAACATGAAGTGTCCCCCACCTTTACCACCAATGCTGATCGGCACCCGCGGGGAGGCTGACTCAGGAAGGGAAACCGAGCAAATGACTGTCCCGGTTCTTTCCACCTGACGTCCCAGGACATGAACAGTCAAAAGGGTTTTCATAAGAGAGTACAATTACTATCGTTTCTAGTAATATTGGGCCGGGTGATGAGAACCGAACCTCCTGATAAATCTACGGAAAGGTGCAAAAATTCTTCAAAGCACTGAAGAAGTGACACCATGGAGAGAAAGCACAAAAGCCAGCGAGATGTGATGAGAACACCAACCCTGGGGCAGGAGGCCAGCACTCCAGGGGGCCTGTTAGGAGGCGCGGTGGGCGGGCTGGGTCCCCACCCTCTTACCTAAAGGACACCGGAGAGCGGAAGGACAACTGCGCTGGAAAGGCAGAAACGAAAACGCTTGAAAGGTGAACAAATAAACCATCTTCACACAGGTGAGAGAGCAGAGGAAAGATCGCTGAAACCAAAAGTGGTTCAGAAGAAACCCTCTGGGTGGGGGAAGACATGCTCCATGACGTCGCTGTTCTTTTTCTGACACTTGTTTTTAGACTCTTGTAAAGTCTACAAGGTGACATGGCCCAGAAAACACTCAGGACCTGAGAGCCTTACTTCAAGTCGTCCCTGAGGTGATCAGGGGCTTCACAGAAGCAAAGTCTTTCAAGGGGGCCCCGCAAGAAGATGTTAAGCAGGTGACATGCTCAGAACACACGCCCATGGCATTTTAACTTCATCTGGACGCTGAGGAAGTAATTCCACCTTCCAGCCTGACACGCCTGGGCCCGGGCAGCAGGTGTGGGGACTGGCCTCGTCTTGCAGTGAAGAAAGAACTTGGCGCTGTTTTGTGAAGAGCCTACACACAGTCAGGAAGAACTGGGGAAGAAAAACCTCGGGTAGCACCTGTCAAGGCATCATTCAGTGACGTAACTCAGACACAGACACAATGTGTTCAAGTTACAGAGCATTTCTGCGTGATAGCAGGAAAACCAGTAAGATACGGCCACTTTCAGGGCGTTTGAAACGCTAGCCAGTCCGCAAGACGATGAGACATGACCACCCCATGGATTCCGTTCAGTTTAGGCTCGTGAGTCGGTCTTTACCTGAAGTCATGGGGCTCAGGTCTAAAGCCCCGTGGAGGGACCAGAACGGCATCGAACTCTCAAGAGAACACTGCAGGGGGAGCTACAGCCGGACCACAGAGCTCAAGTGCACAGGCCGGGTATGAGAGAGAAACGGGGTCACAGCCAGGGGTTCAGGCTGTGCACACCAGCGCTGTAATCAGAGCAGCAAGAGAGAGGCAGAGGAAGTGGGGAGACAGGGAGAGGAGACGGGGAGGGAGGAGACGGGGACAGAGGAGCTATAAACTCTCAATAATAAGGGCACTCAAATGACACTTTGGTGTCAATGTGCATAGCCCTGGAATGGAGCTATGCCTACATCCATAGAACATCTCTGCACGCTGATGTACTTAAAGGTCTGACTGAGCTGTAGGACTGTTAAAAAAAGATCTCACTCAAAAGGTTACCAGCTTAATTAGATGGGAAAAAAACATTTAAAGAAAACCATGGTCTCTGAGTAACAAAGAGAATGCTTTGGCAGCTGGGGGCCCGGGGGGTCTGGGGACGGGGGACCATCATAGGGCTGGGAAGTGAAAACCCCAAGGTGCCCAGACACTACAAGATCGCTGTTAAATGGCTTCTTTTTTTTAAGGTTTATTTTATTGTTTGAGAGAAGGTGAGAGACAGAGAGAAGGGGGAGGGCCCAGAGCCGTCTTCATAGTTGTACGTCATTAGCTGTGACGTGGTTTCATTCCACACAGGTGGGTGCGGGGCCGCGCGGGGCAGGAACTGAACTGGGGCCTCCCGCGTGGGAGGCGAGAACGTTCTCTGCCAGCCTGCGGTTACCAGCTACAGGCAGCTGCGTCACAGTTCAGCACGTGGGTTTGCACGAGCCGGGGCCGGGATTTGATCTCGGGACCTCACGGTTGCAAGGCAAGCGCTCCCCCTGCTGAGCTCTCCCAGCACCTCCTCAGACAGATTCTTTTTTTAAAGATTTCTTAAACCCGCTGGGCCTGGGAAGTGGGTACCAGACAGCACAAGCCGGGGTCTGGGGGAGGGAGACAGGCTCACTGCAGAAGGTGCGGCAGAAAGGCTCTCTTCCTGCCTCACGCAGCAAGGACCCCCGTGACCGGTTCTCGCGGGAAGTGGGGTGGTTGCTGGGTTCCCGGGTCTGTGCTCTGCAGAGCGGGAAGGGCACACGGAGGTGCACCTGGAAACACGGTGTAACCAGAAGAGGTGAGCTCACGGCGGAGCTCAGACAGACTGGCCGGAACGGGTCAGCGCCGGCGGGAGCAGAGAGGGCGGGACTTGTGTGGTTTCGCAGACAGGGTGAGACCCTCTCACCGAAAACCCACTCTTTTCCTTATTTACTCCTCATGAGCCCATTTGTAAAAGGTCTTTGTCTGGCCAACTGCATTTATTCCATAATACTTTTTAAATTAAAGACACATCTACCTGACACAGGGGTCATATCGACTGGATCAAACTCAAGTTGGTATTTATTTTTCTCAACTGCATGGTTTCTCAAAGAGCTAAGAAGTGGGGTTTAGGGTAAAACAATCCCAAGGGCCCGGGAAGGGAGGCTGCTCAAAGGACGGATCCAACAGCCACATCTGAACGAGCAACAGACCAGCGCTTCTCTCACTGCCGACGAGAACAGAAAAGGCAACAGCGCGAAGGTGTGGAAACACAGATAACAGTAAACACGGGCACTAACATGTCAAAGCGGGCTCATGCGTTGTGACGAATGTCCCAGAATAGTGTCACAGGTCAGCAACAGGCGACACTGGGTGTGTGGTCCGCAAGAACTCTTTGTGCTGGCTTTGCCGTTGTTCCATAAACCTAGAACTATTCCAAAATAAAAATGAAACACTTCATTAACAAATTGAACACATGGGGGGACGCCGGGATAGCTCAGCGATGGAGCACTTGCTTTGCAATCGCGAGGTCAGGGTTCAACTCCCAGGCCCGACCCGTGCAAACCCGTATGCTGAACTGTGGTGCAGCTGGTAACCGCCAGGACTGCTCTGTGGTGAAGGTGCTTCTTCTTTTTTCAACTGAAGCTCCAATCGGGAGGGCTGCCTGGAGGCCAGTGATGAGGTAGCCCCTACCTGTCTCTCTCAGGGCAGTTCCTCCCACGTCCCACTGCGGCCACCCCCCAGGCCACTCAGCAGGAGCGAGTCTTCCGCCTCCAGATCTGCTGCCTCCACCGCCCGGAACAGGCACCTCTTCTCGGCCGGGATGACTCCAGACCCCTCTGTAGAGTCTGGGACGTCTTCTGTCACTACCCCCAGCGAGACGAGGGTCTCCTTCCTCTGCTTGGTCACATCGCTCATGGGGCGGATGATGCTGTACAGCAACCTGGCCCAGCACAAATCCATCAACTTTCTTAAAGCATGATGCGATTTTTGTGTGTGAACTTTATTTTTTTTTTTAGCTCATCAGCTATCGCTAGTGTGAGTGTGTTGTATGTGTGGCCCATGACAATGCTTCCCCTTCCCGTGTGGCCCAGGGAAGCCGCCAGGCGAGACACCCCTGGGGACCAGCTTCTAGTTCATCGGTCCCTCTCACGGGGCTGCAAACCAAAGGGGCAGCGTTGAGTCAGGGTCTGATTCCTCAACAACCCCATTTAGGATGAGGTTTCTAATAACACGGCGTCTCTGAATACAAAGGCGATTCTAGATCCAATCCAGCTCCACCAAAACCTGTCACCGAGCACCTGGAGGGGGACAGACGCTGCCTGTGACAGAGCCGAGCTCAGCCTCCTGCACAAGCGGCAGGCCCGGTGCTTGTGAACGCTCGGCGCACAGGCAGAGAAACCGGTCAGCATCCCTTCTGACAATGAGCACGTCCACACTGTCATCTCCCCCCGAAGGCAGCCGGCAAATTCAATTACGTGATTTCAATCCAGCTCCAGCTTCGCGGCAAATATTAAGTATTCAAATCACCTCGGAGGACGGATCGGGACGTCTTAGTGAGATGAGGAGGCAGACGCATGAGAGGGAGAGCAGACTCTTCCATGTGGATCTCGGCGGCTCGTCTCCCCGGTTGTTCCTTCCTTCCGACAGCGGGGCCCTCAGCGACGTGCACACGGCCCGGCGTTCGAGGCGGCTGGTGCTTGGAAGGCCCCGCTAAACACAGGGCTGCCCCGCTCTCCGCGGGAAGGCCGTTTCTGTTTCGGCTAATTGATATTGAGTCCGTTTTGTCACTCCCTGGATTCTCTGCTAACCACCTGCCAATTAATCAAGTGACAGAGACCAGCGTGGGGACAGGACGTGTGGACCGGGCTCCATTCCTCGCTTTGTCACGAGGCCCTGTGCGCGCGAGGAGTAAGGGGAGGAGAGCGGGACCCCCAAGGCGCTGCGCGGAGCCCCGTGAAGGGCACTGGTGGGCGAAAGGCCACCTCCTCGCCACACAGCCGCACACAACCCTGGGAGGCGGGGGCACAGGACGGGACAGGAGCTCAGGTTCTGAATGGACAGGTCCTGCGGGGTTCAGTCCGATGGCTTCCGCGGGGACCGCCTCCCCTGGGCCTCCGCGTGCCCAGTTTCCCGGCCCCAGGGGACAGCCTGGTCGCTCCCTTGAGCCCCCATGAGAGGAAGCTCCAGGTGAAGGAATCACAGAGGCTCCTCGGTTCCCGGCTTAGTCACAGACACACACGCTCTCCGGGGTTGGGGATGCACCGGGGACAGCAGGTTGGCACCCACAGGGCTCCACGCGGTGGCTCTCCTGGCGGGCAACGTCGGGGGGCTGGGGGGCGGGCACCCCCAGTGATTTCTGCTTCCTCTCACCAGCCGTCACCCTTCAATACATCCCCTGCCCTTTGTGTCTTCTGCACACTAAGCGCCAATCAACTGGGCGCAGCCCCTACCGAGGTTACACTCAGAGACGAACTTCGAGGCAGGAGCAAATGCTTCGCCTCCCTCCCTGGGACTGTCCCCGGCTGCCCACTTGCTGATAATCCGTCTCCCTAGAGGCGCACAGATCTTCAGGAAAGGAGCCAGCGGACCGTGCCAGGCCGGTAGCCAGTCCTTCATGGGCCGCTCCCCGCAAACGGAATTGGGCCCTTTAGGGGTTGAACCCCTGCCAGAGGGCGCAATGTTGGGCTCCGCCACTAGAGGTCGCTGAAGAGACGTTACACAGGGTTTCCTGGGGCCTCTCAGGGGTGGTACTCAGCCCACCAGGGGCTGTCACAGTAGCCAGATGCTCCCCGTAACGCCCCACCTTGGGCAGTTTCATGGCAGGGTGCTTCCTGCACGGCATAGCCCCCCAAAAAGCCTTCCCCAGCACCCCAGAGAGTGGATTTCCAGCAAATGCCAGAGTGTGGCTTCGCGGCAATTCCTGCAGCCCTTCTCTCAGCCCGCAGGGGGGCACGGGGGGCTCCTCCTTGGGGGTCGGTAGCAGTGCTGGGGTAGCAGCGGCTCCTTATATCCATCTGCTCGCTCTGCACTCTCTGGAGTTCTCTGTGCGTCGTCCGAGCCACGCCCGCATCTCCCCACTCCCCCGAGTGGTGCTCAGCGGGTCTTCACACGAAGCTGTCCTGGGGGGGCTGCTGTGTGGCTTCTGTCTTGCAGTCCAGCCCTGCTCCTCCAAAAGGCTGGTGCGCGGGGAACGCCCAGCCCGGGCAGCCGAGACGTGAGCTGCCGCCTTTTACAGGGTGGCAGCTGGGAGACCACAGCGAGGCCGACGGCCGAGATTTACCCGCTGCCGCTCTGTGCAGGGCCCTGCATTAGGCACGAGCACTCCTGCGCACCAAAAACAGAGGCCAGCCTCTCTAAGTGGTTCTCCAACCGCCCCCCTTTGTCCTCCAATAATGGGGTGCGACTCAAATCCAATACAGTACAAACCCCTACTGCGTTCCACTTCACTGCCAAGAGATCTGCTTAAGCAAACATTTGGGTAGAGAGAAAGGATTTCAAAAACGAAAGCCGCTTCCATTGAAGTGTGTCTGCGACAGAGCAAGTCCTGCCTAACAGACTTTAAAGAAGAGATTAGTGCAACACGGTGACTCTAATCTATCAAGGCCGAACGAAACATGGACTCCGTAAAGCCCCTCCACACGGGGCTATTAAGGAAACCCAGTAGCCACAGAGCGGAAAAAATAAAACCTTGTCACTCAGCGGAAGACAGAGAAGTGGTTCGGGACAGAGAGCAGGAATAAAGAGACGACCCGTGGCCAGACCACGCGAGGGACAGTGGGGGAGCTTGGGGAGGGACCCCCCAAACACAAGAGGTCCCAAGGAACCCTCTGGAAGGTGGGGGAGAAGAGCACAGTGTGAGGATTCATGGAAGGTTTTCTAATGAAGATGCTTCACCAGGGGTTGCAAAGGGGCTGCTGGCAATGAGGGGTATGGACTGCCCAGGCACTGAGCCATCACATGCAAGCTCGACCTATTTGGAAGGAGCCCCTGAACCCACATTTCCACGGGGGAAGATGGTGGAGAGAGACTGTGTGTGCAAAGGGGCAGAGGGCGGGATGGAATCTGAACTTGACACGGACATCCCGGCCAAGCCGTATTTTACAACTGTGTTGTGGTCACAATGACATCAGAGGCCTGCTTCTCTGTACACCTTCAGTCATCGCTTCTATAAAAACAGCCCCCTTTGTGTCTGAGCAAAAATAAAGAACGGGGGGCCTCGTCGTGAACGACCTGAAACTCAGGAAGAAATACTGCTTGCATACGTGTGTGTGTGTAAGAGAAAGAGCCCAGATAAAGCTGACCCAGCGGAAGTCATCCCAGGGGGCTGAAGACGCACGGAAACAGGGACAGTAGCCAGTGGGAGACGATAAAGCGGCGTGGCTGCCCCCCACCCAGCCAGTCCGCGGACACAGCTGCAGAAACATGACCGTATCACTGGGGACAAGAGGAAAACGCAGCTTCCCTGAGCCCTGGTCCAGGCATGCACTTGTTCATTCATAGTTTTAAATCAAATTAAACATGATACGTGTGGGCTCCCTCTGGTGGGTCTGTCAGACACCCAAAATCTGCCATGCTTTGCAAAACAAATGTCTCAATAAATGTGTTGTAAAACATTAGCTCCACAGCTATAGAATGGTGGTTCTTGTACATTTTGGTCATGAAAATCCTTCTCTGCACCAAAACAATCATAACATTTTGCATCATTTGCAAATGATGATCATGCCTGATTTCGTTCACCCTCCCTTCACACACAAGTAATCAGCGTCTTGATTCTGCTGGTCATCATTCCATTGGTTTTTCACACTTACCTACAGTTATCGAACAAAAATATGTATGTAATTGTGCTGTGTTCAATTCAAGATGCAAAAAGCAAGCAGAATTGTTCTAAAAAGGTAGAAGGGAAGTGGGTTGTATAGTTTTTAATAATCCCCAATATTAGAAAACAGGTACAGACAACATCCATATGACAACGGGGTAAGATGCTCGCCAATGGGTGTGAGCTCACAGCTGAGTCTTCCGGAAGAGGAGTCCTGTGTCAGAGACTGAGGTCATAGATGAAGAAAAGGCGGGAGGGAGGGAAACGCACACAACACGAGGACTGATAATTAAGTTCGTGAACTCATCCTAGAAGTGCTCCTTACCTCGTTATTGAACATCGCTACGGTCACCTTCAAAGGACTCCCCTTGGGAAGCTCTGCACTGATACCAGCGCCTAGTCCACCCTTCAGAGCAGTGTTGGGACTCTTCTTCTGGAATGCCGTCAGAACCACCGTCGGATTACCCTTGATGTCTTGAATGTCATCCAAATATCTTTATTTCAATATTTCCTTTATCTTCCAGTAAAGAAAAAAGTCACTGGGGGCCAGATCAGATGAGTAGGGAGGGTGTTCCAAGACAGTTCTTTGTTAACTGGCTAAAAACTCCCTCACACACAGGCCATATGAGCTGGTGCGTTGTCGTGATACAAGAGCCAGGAGTTGTTTGCTGGAGAAAAGTTCAGGTCATTTTCATCTACATTTTTATGCAGCCTTTTCAGTACTTCCAAAGAGTCAACTTGGTTGACTGTTTGTTTGTCCAGTTGATACAAATTCATTATGAACAATCCCTCTGATATCAAAACAGGTTAGCAACATCATTTTGACTCTTGATTAGGACTGACAGAACTTCCTGGGTCGTGGAGAATTGGCTGACTTCCATTGTGCACTTTGATGCTTTGTTTCAGGGTCGTATTGGTACGGTACACCCATGTTTCCTCACCAGTGATAACTTGGCCCAAAACATCGCCTTCCTTCTCTAAAAGATCTTGGCAAACTTCGACTCTCTCCTGTGCTTTTGTTGATCTGTAAGTTCCTTCACAACCATTTTCCCACACACCTTTCTCAGGCCAAGACTTTCAGTGAAGACTTCTCTGTTTCTCTATCAATGCTTACTTGGTCTGCTATGCTTCTCACAGTCAGCTGATGATTTGGACACACAATTGGATGAATTTTTGCAATGTTTTCATCAGTTCTGCTCGAGTTACTGGCCGCCCTAACCTCTCATCATCAGTGACGCCTTCTCTCCCCTCAGATTCAACACATGTTGAATCCATGTGTACACTGCCATTTTCTTCATGGCATTATCCCCATAAACTCGGATTAACATGTCCCTGATTTCACTTCCACTCTTGCCAAGTTTAACAAGAAATTGAATGTCTGTCCATTGCTCTAATTCAAGCTCCAACATTCTCACTACAGCACACAAAAACACACAACAATAATGAACGCCACTCAGCAAGACACTGCCACACATCAACAGGAACACAGCTGTGAGACATGGATAAACCAAGGTCATGAAGCCGTACCGAGTTGTTTGTCCACTGCTGCCAAGCACAAGCGCACGGGGACAAGTTAGCGAACGTCACTGTCAGACATTAGGATACAAGCTAACGGATTAAATGAGCTGGGTCTTTGAGAGTGGCCAGAATATCAGACCCCTGATCAAAGAGGCTCTCTGCATCCAAACACATACTTTGAGAATTGTAACAGCTAAGACATCTCACAAAGAAAAAGACGGAGAGCATCCACCGGTGCAAAGCAGGGGAGGCTGTGGGAACAGGAAGACTGTTTACAGTGGCCGCCAGTCCCCTCCACCACAGTGTGAGGAATGCAATAGTCGCCTGTTACGACGTGACATGAACCGAGAGCTGGAATGGCCTGACCCCCAGGCCTCAGCGCGGGACCGTGACCCATCTTGGATTGAGGCTAAATCTGCACCCAGAGAGAGGCAGGTCAGTGCTGCACGTATCCGTGCAGATGAGAGAAAGCAAAGGCTACACATGTCTGTCGCTACTGGACGAGACGTCGGTGAGGAAATGCGGGGCCGCAGCAGGCAGCTGGAGCGGCACGGGTGACTCACAAACACGAAGGACAAGGACCACGCACTGCGATAATCCTCAGCCACCCCAACCCCGCTGCCCACGCCGCCCTCGGTCACCGCGCCTGCAGCCCGGAGGCTCACCTGGTGCTGGGAGAAGAGCCGGACGGCCTCCAGCTGGTGGAACACGGGGTAGTGCTGGGCGTCGATCTGGTCGCGCCGGTACACGTCACCCACCACCAGGAAGGCGTCCAGCCCCGCGTGGACCAGGTCCCACTGGTGCGCGGACGTGTGGGCACGCAGCATGTGTGTGCGGTTCAGGTAGTAGTTGTCCCCCTGCTTCCGGCTCGGGTGGCCGGCCGGGATGAGCAGGCTGTCGAAGTTCTGCCAGGTGGTGACCACCGGCGACAGGTTGTCATAGACGGAGAACAGCGGGGTCCCCGCGCGGCCCACGTACCGCTGATAGAAGTGCTCCTTCACGCGCTCCTTCACCAGCCAGAGCGGGTGGTGCGGCTGGTTGTGCAAACTGCGGCCAACCTTGGACAGCACCTTGCGGGGCACGTTGCTGTAGTCGTCCTGAGCGTAGGACCTGCCCAGCAGCTGCAGCGCGCCGCCCGGGACACCCGGGCCCGCCGACGTGGGGCCCCGGGACGGGTGCTCGGGGCTCCCGGACACGCCGCTGGCCTTCCGCACCAGGGGCACGCGCACGCGGGCCGCTCGCCGCAGAGCTGGGTGCACCATGGTGGGTGCCTCTCCCGCGGAGCCTGGAAAAGAGCAACAGGTGCAGAGCACAGCTGACACGTCACTGGGCAGAAGGTGGATGCGTCCCGCGTGTCCCCCGCTGGCCCCCGCTGTCCTAGGATGCCTGTGTCCTGCAGAACCCCCTCCACACGGGCTGCAGAGGTGACCCACTGGGGAGGCTTCCCACTCACGCTCTAAATCAAGGCTCCTGAGTGTCACTTTCAGGCCCCTCACTCTGCTTCCTCCCCTGGCCAGTTAGATCCGGGGGTTTAAGGAGAAGGTCTGTCCCCACATCGTGGTTTGTACTGAACCCCCTCGTGTGGAACAGAACTGGAAATGTGACCACCTCCTTCTATGTGGGGTGCCTGCTGGAACAAAGACACTTCAGGCGGACCATCCAAAAGGCAGGAACGTGAACCCCAGCAGGTGAACGCGAGGAAGCCTGTGACTGCGTAGCGGCCTGCACAGGATGCGGCGGTAGTATCCCCTCCCCCGTGACACTTCCGTATTGTGACAGAGCAAGTCCCTACTCTGCACTCACGATAAAGCAGGAGCGAGGGATTCCGAGCAGCCAGAAGACAGAGCTTTGACCGGGTCTTCCTTTTTTTTAAAAAAAAAAAAGTGCCTAGAATTTAATAAGAACACCAACCATCACAGCTGCAAGTCATCTCGACAATCATTGCCTGTTGGTCACTCATGTCACAGACGTGGTAACAAAGACGCAGACGCCGCCGACCCTGCGCTAAAGGGAGGGACATGTTCTCCACTGACTCGGGCAGCTCAGCTACAAAAATCTTTAGATGTCACGATCCCGGTGTTCATAAAAAATGTGCAGTGGACTTAAATCACCCAACGCCCCTCTCCTACCATCTGGAACTGTCATCTGCTGGGCTGCGTGACTGCCGACAACTACGCAGTCCTTTCACTTCAAGGGCCCTACACTCACCACGAAAATCCGTAACCATGTGGTATTGGGCTGTACGGAGCGGGGTTTCCGCTGCTCCAGCGACCATGTCGAAAACACAGTGTCTGGGGGGCACCCAGTCCGCACTGCTCCCCGATTCAGAAGCGGGACTGCCGCAGCCCCAAGTCAAGCCACTGCGTGTGCGTGTGTGCGTGTGCATGTGTGCGTGTGGCTGCGGCTCAGCAGCCGTGTGTGGCACCTTCGTCTGACACTGTCACGCGGTGAGAGGCGTTCAGAGACGCCCGGCAAATCTCGGGATTTATGCCCGTATGGTGCGATTTTGTCAGGGCTATTTCCAAAAGCGTTGTTGGCTCAGCTTCAACGGAAATCTGTCTTCCCGTCGACAGTGTTCAGTGGCTTGTCACTGCGCTGGTGACGAATTTTAAATATGTATGTACCGCCTTCCCCAGCTTAGCACAAAGACAGACTGTTAAGCTGTTAGCAGCCCAGCTCAGCGCCCTTGGCAAGACACCTGAAAGTGTTTCTGTGATGACACGAAACTCAGTCCTCCCGGAAAAGCCTTGGATGGCACGTTCCATACATCTCCGACTTCCCGTCCTCTCCTTGTTCTCCTCGCTCCACCCCTGTTGCTGAAGAAAGTTCCACTTTTGTGTCCTCTTTCTCTGATTCTTTTTTTTATCTAGCTGCTCAGCCCCTGTAGACATTCCCGGCCATCATTTCTGCCCCAAACAACGGGTTTCTCCCATTATCTTTTACAGAGAAAATGGCTACGCGAGCTTCCCCGCTTCCGTCTGAGAAGTGAGTTCCCCCCCTGTGCCTTTGCTGGGTTCCGCTGTAAGAAATAACCCACCGGAAAGTACCAGAGACCCAGGGAGGTAATACTGCCACCAGCAGCCACTCTTCTGTTGGTCCAGTGGTCTTCCTGTCGTCTTTCGACAGCCCTGTGAGCTAAGTCGTGTTCTTACCATTTGAGGACTCTAAGGCTCAGATCCATCTTGTCACTTGCAAAGCTCAAACACCCACCTACGAACAAAGCTCAGAGCTCAGCTTCAAGTCCTTCGCAGTCAACAGGCCCACAACTGTTAAATTCAAATTACACCTCTTTACTCACCTATCTTCACTTTTTACATTTCCAAAGTGCAATGACATTCACACACACACACACATACACACACACACACACACACACACACCAGGAATCAACAGAGATTGGCATGACCAGTACCAGTGTAAGGGTGACGGTGTATTTTTCAGGATTTAACGATCTAGTTTATTTTTCTTTTTCATTCTTTTGTTTCCTCCCACTCCGACCTGGTTCAATAACTGCGTTTTCTCAGGGCTACACACGTGCCTCGTAGATCGTTGACTTGAAAGAAACTGAGTCAGCCCTTAGCCATCAAGACACCGCCAACCGGGCTGCAGTTCTGGACTCCGATTTTCCATCAGATGACAGGGAAGTCGCCCATACAACCGGGTCCCAGACAACCATCGCAGGACAAACAGGAACCCGGAGACGGTCTCCCCCTCTCCTTCGTCCTGCCCCTTCTTGCGTCCCTATAAACCCCCCTGACCGGTCCCGGGACAGGGAAGGTGACCTGTGAGACGGCAGTCCCCATCGCCCGGGAATGCCGGCATGTGCACCTAGTTCTCTTTTTACCCGCCTTTGTCTCTGGATCACTGGCTCGGAAGAGGCAAGCAGCCACGTTTGGTAACACAGCGCTGAAGGGGTTCGCACGCAAAATCAATTCAGTTCAGATGTTACTGACAACTGAGCTTGGTCACCACAGGCCTGTAAATAAAAAAGGCAACTTTCCGTTTTCATGGCTTTTTCAGATCTCACAATGTGAGCCCTGGGTCCTAATTCTACCATTTCGTCCCAGATGGGCCCCAATCTGGCCTCTTCCCTCAGCTTTTCTACCTCTGCCTTCATTCCTTCCTGCGCAGTCCAGAAGGTCACCCCTAAAATACAGACATGACCATACCCCTTCTGTGCTGGGAAGCCCTTAACAGCCCACAGGATTGCGTCTGGATTACAGCCCAATCCAAACTACCTTCCCTGCCCCTCTGGCTTCCTTCCCAGGACACACACCATGTCTCGGGTCCCAGGCACCTAGGTGTGAGGGAATGCCCTGCGGTTCTGAGTCCCGCCACAGACGGTATTTTCTTTCATTCTGATATAGCAACACAGTTATGTTAGTGTTTTCGTTTCATGGCAAAATGGTCATCGGAGTCAGGGAGAGCGTTTTCACCTCTCTCAGCCGCAGAGGCAGCATTAAACAGAAGGGAAATATAATTTCATATGTTGGAGAAATAAAATGTTAATAGAAGAAGCCTGTTTGGCATTCAGGAACCATCCACATCTGTGCATTTGTTATGTTTTAGAGGAACTGAGAGATGAGGCTGTGGAATGTTCATTTCGCCTAAACCACAGGGTGAGACAAGCCAAGAACACAGCTGAGATGTGGCCCAACAGGGCAGACGTCTCACAAGTTCAAATGCACCAGCCCAGCTCCTGGTTCTGGTGACCCAGACCGAGTTCTTCGCAGCCACAGGGGAGGCTGGAGTGGAAAAGTCCACACGCGAATGAACGAGGCCACACCTTACTTACCTACACAGCCCCACCTTGGACAGTCACCGGGGGTGGGGGTCTTGTGTAACACACCACGAATCAATCGCTAACCGTCCCATTTGGAACAGAAGATCCTGTTTCTACAAATTCTGGGACTAACTGGGCAACAGAAAAACTGACTTCCTGCTAGCCTGATTGAAATAAATATAAATAACCTAGAGGTTTAAAGTAGAAATATCCACACTCCTCATGCCAAATGAACCTAGTAGTAATTCTCCGTGAACACATATCTCTCTCAATAGAGAATAACTAATACGGGGTCAAATGGGCACGGCTCTGAAATCGTTAACCTGCAGCGGCATGAATACCTGGGAGAACACTGTACTACGAGCGTCCCATACTCTTTTCTTGAGGTTTGTCCATTTAGACACAATTTTTATTTTTCACGGCATCTGATATACCTAAACCCTAGCATTAATTGTAGGCACTGATAGCAATCTTGCTTTTCTAACTGGGGCACGATAGCAGCACTGGGGAGAATAAAGTAAATATAATCCTGTCTCTAAGGATTCACCAAGCTATGTTCTCCTGATCCGGGAGCACTTAAGTGACTGAGAAAATGCCCTGATGTAGATGTTCCTGAATGCAGAGCCGGCCGCTTTTGCTCACATGACATGACGGGTTTTGTTTCTTCCAGGCCAGGAAGCGGCCACTCCAGCATATGAGAGGGTGCATGGCTCCGCAATGCGGGCAGCCCCTTACCATTCACAAACGCTCTTATCTCAAACGGATGACTTTCAGCAATGTTTACGTCAACAATCTAGCCTTCGTGGGCTCCCACGAGGCACTTAAGGCATGGCTGAGAGCCACCAGCAAGAACTTGGCATTGGGCTCTGCCTGGGGCATATGGCTTCCAGAGGCTGGCAAAGCCCCAGTTACAGGATTAATGAGGACGCCGTTTGTCAAGGCAATTATGCAAGAACCTGGCAGCTGCACACAGAGGGCAAGCCCAGGGAGAGCCGGTGCCCGGGCCCAGGGATCAGAGAGCCTGAGAAAGCCCTGGTCCCCGGTGTTCTGTCACAGCTGCCATTTGGGTAGATAACATCTTCTATGAAAACTAAGTCTAAGGGGGCTCATCACGCTCATCATGCTCCCAGTCGGAAGCGACGTCTTTTCATCACTATGATTAGCTAAGAAATGACTATCAGGGCCATTCTGCACTAAGAAACGCCACCTTTTCAAGAGCGAGAGATTTGAAAGTGTTCTCTCACACAAGGAGCTTCTGAATTATCAAGAACATAGGAGTACCCTAGAGAAAAGTATCTTGCGATAGACACAAAAATAAATAGAAAAATTACAATGTTTTGAAGACGTCTTTTAAAACACAAATCATGGTACCTGGTTCCAAGAGAAGTCAGTTTTGTTGTCCTAAGTCAAAGGGTTAAAATCTGTAACTAAACACTGGCAGGAGGGAATGGGACCAAGGACCCTGCAAAGGTAGTCTGGAGATGGATCAGCCAGTGTCTGAAGATAGCAGCGTATCTGGGTCTGCAGTTGGACGCCTAACCACACGTCCACTATTTTCACTTAAGAAAAGTGATCAGAAGAAAAGAAACGAAAAAAAGTAAAAGAAAAGGTGATCAGGACAGTTCATTAGGGAGGAAAACCACAGGTCTCCAGGGAGCGGCTGAAATCACAGAAGGAAATGGCTTCTGGGAAGAGGATGACTTGACTCAACAGCAAGTGTTACAATTGGATACGAGACAAAGAGCTGAGCTAGGGATCAATAGCTGAGCTGGGAATCGATAGCTGAGCTGGGGATCGATAGCTAAAGCTTTGGGATCGACAGCTAAGCTGGGGATCAATAGCTGAGCTGGGAATCGATAGCTGTACTGGGGATCAATAGCTGAGCTGGGGATCGATAGCTGAAGCCTGGGGATTGATAGCTGAGCTGGGGACCAACTGAGCTGGGGACCGATAGCTGAGCTGGGGATCGATAGCTGAGCTGGGGATCGATAGCTGAGGTGGGAATCGATAGCTGAGCTGGAGATCGATAGCTAAAGCTTGGGGATCGATAGCTGAACTGGGGATTGATAGTTGGGCTGGGGATTGATACCTGAACTGGGGCTCAATAGCTGAAGCCTGGGGATCGATAGGTGAGCTGGGGATCAGTAGCTGAGCTGGGATCTGCAGCTCCGCACAGAACTTGAATCAATGAGCCCCCTACGAACCCCGGGGCGCTTTCTCCTCCCGGCACTTGTCTCCTTTAGGCCCCGCCCACTCTGCCTTGAGCAAACGTAATGAAACCGACGTTCTCTTTCCTACTTTGTCTTGTGAATTCTTTCACAAACCGCAAGCAGCCCCAACACGAAGTATCACCAGTTAAAATTAAGTTCATATCACCAACCTCCATTAGTGTCAATGAATAGTTTCCAAAATAGGCCAGGGAGAAAATTCTTCAGAACGCAGGTAAAAGTAGCACACACACACATACACACAGGAAAATACCAAATTCGTGCTTTATGCTTCTTAGGATCTCCTCAAAGTCAAGTGAAACATCAAAACTGCTCATCTCAACTTAGATCAACCTGCTAGTCATCGTTTATTTTTGTTTTTAAAGATTTAGTTGTTTTTGTGGTTTTTTTCAAGAGAGAAAGGACAGAGAGAAGGGGAAGGCCCAGAGCTGTCTCCATAGTTGTCCGTCATCAGTTTTCTACATGGTTTGTTCCACACAGGTGGGCGGGGGCCGTGCAGGGCGGGAACTGGGCTGGGGGCCTCCCGCATGGGCCCTGGCAAGAACTGAACTTGGGGCTCACCCCCGTTCAGCACAGGCTCTGCACGGGCCGGGATTGGGGTTCAATCCTCAGACCCCAGGGCTGAAAAGTGAGCGCTCAACCCTCTCAGCCATCCCGGCTTCCCCTTGTTTTTGTTTTTAATAAAAGCTATTTGCTGTAGTTCTACATATTCCATATTTGAAGAATGACAACATAATTAACTACCCACCAAATTCAGCAAAAGAAATGACTGTATGATAATCTTCCTAATGGACAACATGCATAATAGTCTTAAGTAAAAAAATATTCAGCTAATGAAAGATTTTTTTAAAAAAGGAGAGTTTTCGCCCAGAAATAATTTATTAGCAAGCAGGATGACTATAACAAGTAAAATTAAAACTCGTTTCAAATCAGATCACTGAACTACATATTATTAATGAAAAACCTATTTGAAGTGATTAGAAATACCACTGTTACATAGAAGGAACAGCCTCTAGGTTAGAAACTGATCTCTCCACGCGGTGTAAACAAGCAGACTTCCTCTCAGATTCCCCAGATAAAGTCACTGCACAGAAAACACCGGAGTCCCGGCAGCAGAGGGGAACGTGCAGACGGCAGCACATGAAGCCTCGGCCAGTCCCGGGTTCCACGATTGTTAAGTGACATAGCTCCCCACCTACACCTGGTCATGTATTGTAACATCACCACTCCCTGCAGCCTGGTCTGTGCTGTCCTTTGTATTGTTCCCTCCACTTCATCGTCAGGACGGCTGTCGTGCGGCAGGTACCGAATGGCAGCAGCGGGACCCGGGCCCAGGCCCCCTGACTCCTGCCTGATCCCCGTCTGCCTGGCCATTCCTACTGCGCACCAGGCCACCTTGCGTTTCCAGCTGCGGTCCTGACACGCTCCTGCTGAGTTTTCTTTCCACACGCACCGTCCCGCTGACCTGATTCACAATCCCCGAGATGTTTTCTCTCCATGGAGCCGTGTCTTGTCTCCCACCCTCTCCTGAGACAGAACTGACCCCTCTTCTTTCTGCCCACTGCTGCCCATGCACTGAGACTCCACCCTGTACCCCAAAACCCCACGCAGCCCCCCGTTAGCCCGCCAGTCCACTTACTGGACCTCACGCTACTTGGGGACAGGGACAATGCTTTTGCACTTAAAAGGGAAGTCTTTCTAAGCCCCAAGGAGGAAGCCCTCTTACAAACATCTCCGTTCCGTGTTTGCACGTGACTGTGTCACCGAGAACACACCGTTCCGTCACGCACAGTGAAGAGTTGCACAAGGAAAGAAGGAGGGGGACAGGAGACCAGTAAGAGTGGGACTTGGGGATCAAGACTACAAGGTGCACCCAAGAGCACGGATGTCGCCCTACACTTCCGGTGTTCAACCCTCGGGCTCCGGTGGGAGGCGGGCAGAAACTCAACCAGAAAGATTCGGGCTCAGGCCCTCATGATACCACCGCAGTTTTACCTGCATACACCGGCATTTCAGGCAAAACACTTTTCTAAGGGCTCCGATGAGGTGAAACAAATCAGCCCCGCAAACACAAACAGAACCATGGCCGGAGGCGACAGCGCAGGTGACACACAACACGCGGGCCTCCGGGGGGCACACGCGCCGTGTCTTCTCAGGAATGAATGGGACAGGGGTGCGGTGTGCTGCAAAGACACTGAGGACCCCCTGGCCCCACACCCTGCCTTGCCACACGGGAACCGTGGGACCAGCTCAGAGAGAGGATGCCCAGGGAGAGGTCACGCCAGGGTCAGTGGCAGGTGGGCGGGGCCCAGCCCGGCCGGTTCCATCAGCCACTGCTCACCCTGCCTCCTGCCACAGCCTCCAGCCCCCTGAAGAGGTGGCAGCGAGATGTTCTAGGCACTTTGGTGACAGCGTGTTGGAGAAAACAAGGTCCCTGTGCTTCATAGGACGAATTGTTCCAAACCCAGAAGGTCCATTTTCTTCAGAGCTGCCTGTGAAAGTTCACAGGCCTATTTTTGGGTTCTGACATTTATTTGAAATTCAGATTCTAGTGCATCACCTCATCGAAGCCGGGGAGATAATTAATATAAATGTGAACATCAAGGGGTGAAGCAGGAGAATGCGGGGGTGGGGGAGCATTCCCATCGAGTTCAAGCCGCTTTTCTGCACCGCTTTTGCGGGACTTAATTGTCTGCTGTTGTCAAACACAAAATCCAAACCCCGGGCTGAAATCGGGCTCCCAGCTAAGCCTGTGAACCCGTCCTGACCGGATCACGGGGTCCTGCCTCTGAAGCACGCGCATCCGAGAAACTGTGGGGAAGCCGCCAATTAAGGCAGCCATGGCTGTGACCTTTCGGTAAAGTCAAGACGGGGCTCTTCCCTTTCCCGGGAGGAGGTGACAGCCCTGTCGCACTCGCCGCTAAGCCACCGCTTTTACAGTCCACGCCACCCTGGGCCTGTCTGATGTTTCCCAAATATCAAACCAGCAGCGCTGCCTGGACTCTCTGCATCCCCGGCAGAGCGGGCAGGGGCAGCCTGGGGGCCGATCCCTTCACGCGCACGCGGACGCCCAGGGTGCGGTGGCAGGCGGATGGGTAATCACGGTGATCGCGATGGCCTGGCAGCTGGGCCGTGGCCGTTCCCTGCACAGGCCTGGCATCAGGCAGCCACCATCGCAGGTCACAGCTGCACTGATGTCACAGACCAGGAAAACGAGGTTCAGCTGCACGCGGTGAGGGGGTCACGGGGAGGAGAGGCAGGTCTAGCCCCAGAGCAGGTGCTCAAGGAGCTGGATGAGGCGTGGACTTCGGTGACCCAGACCGCGGTCACTGCCGGTCACTCGCGGCCCCCAGGGGGTCACATGGAGCAGCCTGCGGCCTCCCACAGACGAGGCTCCGGGAGCCTCCAGCCCGCGGGCTCTAACAGTGCACCCACCCCCTGCACCCCCGAGGCCACGGCCAGCCCAGCAGAACAGGGGACAGCACAGGTCACTGCACACAAGGAGAGTGCCGGGCAGCCGCACAGAGCATGAGGGGACGTGTGCTTGTCCTCCAGGCCTGGGGCCTCCCGTGCTCGCCCCCGGCCGCTTCCACCGCCACATGTCCTGTCTCAGCAGCGCCGGGGCTGGGGCACAAACAGTCCCCACAGCACACGCCCCAGGAAGCAGCGTGCTAGCCCTTCTGAACCCCAACTTCAGATGCAGATCCACGGGGCCCCGGGGAGGAGGGGGGGTCACTGCACGAAACACAGCAGCTGCCAGGCCACTTGCTGAGCCGCAGTCTCGTCACCCCCTGGGTGACCACACACCCGGACGCAAACAGCAGGGTCTCTGAACAGGCGGTGCGAGGCCCCCGCCAGTGCCCTGTCTCACTCAGGGCCACGTCACCATCCCAAGGGCTCTCACCTGGGGCGGCCCCCAGGGACCGCGTCTGGGCACAGCCATGTGCCCTTGAGTAGAGAGGGGACCCCTCAGGGCCAGGATCATGCTGTTATATGGGGTCACAGTCACTCAGCGGGGACTCTGGAGTGATCCCAGCGGCCCTTGCAAAGAAGACAGCTTTTCCCCTAGGCTCAGGTCTGAAAGCCTCAGAGCATCTCCCGCAGGCCAGACGGGGACACCCCGTGGAGGATGCCCTGCAGCAGGGACCCACTCAGGACAGCGGAGCCTCCGGAAGCACAGGACCTCCGTCCTACCATCCAAAGAACCGATTTCTGTCTGCCAACACCACGTGACTCTGAATGAAGACCCCTCCCAGTTCCAGACGAGAATGGAGCCCAATCAGCACCCCAAGTTTAGCCCTGAAAGATCCAGAAGGAAAGTCCCGCCCAAGCCGTGACTACAAGACGCACCCACGGAGCTGAGACAACCAGTGGGCATGGAATCAAACCACCACGTCCGTGTTCATGATTAGGCAGCAACAGTGTCTTCAATCAAGACTGCTCAGCCGGGGGCCTCCCAGTCATTGAGATTTGCTGAATGATAAAAGCCACACGTATCAAGTTTCCCAGATGCAACTGAGATCCCTGATAGTTGGACAAAGAGGCCACCAATTCACAAGACTTGATATCGCCACAGATAAGGCAACAGAAAAGGGGTGCAATCGTTCAACCAAACAGCATTACTGGCAAAAACCCGATTCCAGCACAAACTACGGAGGATTAGGGGATCTTCTGTGTTTCTCTTGTGTTTTCAGTGCACTCTAACCCGGCGCGCTCTAGGTAAACAGCATTGCAAATGCTGTAAGCATCGATTTTCTTTAAAAAATGAAATAGAAAATAGATCCGCACAAGCTCACCGTCTGAAGACGTGCAGCTACACGCTGCTAAAGGGGCAACCTCCCTGACCCACCTTTAGATTTTGTTTTTTTAATGCTTAGTCTGCCTTTGTTCAAATAATTCTTTCGCTCTGGAGGGCCTAAAATATGAGGCTGAGAAGACATGTTTGAAGATAGTACTAACACCCACCAGAAATAAATATAAAAATGGACTTTTTTTGGATACCAGGCAGGAAAAAGGAAGTAAAAGGCACCACCCCCAGCCTTATGAGGGGCTGTGTGGGCACAACGTTACCGGGACACCCGGTATCCCCACCATCTCCCTCAGAACAGCTCTCACAGGACAAGAAAATCTCTCCACTGGCCACAGAGCCGGTGAGTGAGAGGGAAGCCACGTGAAGTTCCGCCCGTGTGCACGGTGCTCCGCCCATCTTGCATCCTGGATTCTCTCCCAGGCCCCGCGCAGCCAGCCTCCCCCACGAACCGCCTGTGAGTTCAGGGTTCCCCCACCCCCAGCAGGAGGGAGGAGGCTGGGCAGAGCCCTGAAGAAACAGCCAGCTCTCAGGCTCGGGCCCCAGTGCTCACAGCAGAAGAGGCTCCAGGGAGCCGCTCTCCTGAGACCCACATCCGCCCTTCTTTGAGGAGAATGCTGGTTTCTCATATTGGGGAACGTGGGCCCAAAGTGCTTTGTTTTAAACATCCAAGTCCTGGCCCAGATCATCACACAGGATCGGGTGGCTGCTCACGTGAAATCGACAGAGAACTTAACAAACGTCTGAGCCACTTAAAGCAACTAAAAAAAAACCTGATTTGGGGGAAGCCGGGATGGCTCAGTGGGTTAAGTGCTCACTTTGCAGCCCTGGGGATGGAGGATTGAATCCTGGCCCAGGCCCATGTGGACCCATATGCTGAACTGGGGTGAGCTTCCCATGCGGGAGGCCCCCAGTTCAGTTCCTGCCCTGCACGGCCCCCGCCCACCTGTGTGGAACAAAACCATGTGGAAAACAAATGACGTACAACTATGGGGACTGCTCCGGGCCCTCCCTCTTCTCTCTGTCTCTCTCTCTCTCTGTCTCTGTCTCTGTCTCTGTCAAAAACAATAAAATAAATCTTAAAAAGAAAAAAAAAATTAGTCCTGGGTTCAAATTCTAACCCTGTCTTAAGCAGCAAGTCATTTAATTTCTTGAAACCACAATTTCCTCAGCTACAAACATCAAAGTGGTTGTAAATGCTAAACATGAAATGAGATTGAAAACACACACACACACACACACACACACAGCTGTCCGGAAAAGGTCCAGCCCTTGTCATTGTAACGAAAACAGGTCCGTGGCTGGATGCTCCCAGGACGGCCCCCGCCCACGTGATTTCTAGGGCAGCGCCTGGCAAACAATGGGTGAGTTCGGCACAGAAATGCCTTTCTCTCCTCTTCCCACCTATTTCAAGTCCAGTCAAAATACATCGAAACACTGAGAGCCTCCACGCACATCTTCCAATTTTCTCTGAGCTCACCTGCATAATTCCATCCAAAGAGTAATTAAAAAAAAGAAGAGGGGGAAGCCGGGATGGCTCAGTGGGTTAAGCGCTCACTTTGCAGCCCCGGGGACCGAGGATCGAATCCCGGCCCCAGCCCGTGTGGACCCATATGCTGAACTGGGAAGTGCCCCCAGTTCAGTTCTCACTGGGGTGAGACCCCAGCCCAGTCCCTGCCCTGTGCAGCCCCGCGCCCACCTGTGGAATGAAACTATGCGGAAAAACCAATGATGTGCAACTATGGAGACTGTTCTGGGCCCTCCCCCTTCTGTCTCTACATCTCTCTGTCAAAAACAATAAAAATAAATCTTAAAAAAAAAAAAAGTACTTGGTGATGACAGACTGTACATGTTAGAAGTTAGCACTGCGAACAGCAAGTATTTCGGATTCAATTCCAGGGGTCACGGGAGAAGCTCAATATCAGTGTAACAGTCTTGCTCATGCCTATTAACCTCCTACGAGTTGGGTTAACTAAGAATTCTTCCTTGTGTGAATTAAGAGCAAATCTGCAATATCGGCTCTTCTGTGTCCCTGAATGCTGAGCCTGTTTTTATTCTTTTATTTTTTATTGTTAAATGTACTGGGGTGACATTGGTGGGTAACCACTATGCAGTTTCCAGGTGTACAATTTCTACAGGACATCTGCGTGTGGCATTGTGTGCTCACCACCAGGAGTCAGCTCCGCCTGTCACCATGAATCTGATGCCCCCTCCCCCAGCCCCGCCCATGTTTTCATGTAGCTCATGCTTGTCTTGATGCTAATAATCATCTTTCCAAACACGGGCATTTGCCCTCGCTCCCGTCCCACAGCATTGCTGACTGCTCTTGGTCCACATCATGGGCCACAGACTACATGGTGCCCAAGCCACAAACCAGGGCCCGCGCCTCCTTCAGCTCCGGACCCGACAGCTCATGCACCCAACATGATGCAGGGGTGCCCCTTCCAGAGCCTTTGGCCTAGGGTCCTCGGGGACAGCGTGGCTCAGCCCCGGGAAGTGTTTTGTGGATCCTCCAAACCAGCAAGTATGAGGCAGCCTGCCCCCCGCCCCAACCCGGATTCCCGGCATCCCGCGCTCCCGGCCAGTCTTTCTGTGGCTCTGCTCATTTCTTCCTGCGGGTTCTCGGCACGAGGTGCACTGGCAAGAAACTTCTGCCAACCGCACAGGATGCCATGCATGTGTGCAAGGCTTTCCACGGAGTCATTCTGGAACCTCCTTGGCCGCCCAGTGCAGACGCCGTGCCACCTCCGTGAGCCGAGGCTCACTTTTCTCCGTGCCTTCCTGTGCCCAGCCCAGCGCCCGCAGCACCACAGAGGTGCAGTGTCTGCCGCAGGTGCCGGGAAGGGCCCCGCGCTTTCCCACAGGATTTCCTCAAAGCCTAGAGGAAGAGGGCCCAGAAGTCTGGCCTCCCCTCACCTCTAGTGTAAGCGAATGCCGGGTTTAACACGAACAGAAATAAAAGGCACACATTTAGCTATGTTAAAACCTACTAAATTCAGGGGAGGCCAGGATGGCTCAGTGGGTTAAGTGCTCATTTTGCAGCCCTGGGAACCAAGGATCGAATCCTGGCCCCGGCCCGTGTGGACCCATATGCTGAACTGGGTAGTGCCCCCAGTTCAGTTCTCACCAAGGTGAGACCCCAGCCCAGTTCCTGCCCTGTGCAGCCCCGCCCACCTGTGGAGTGAAACTCTGTGGAAAAACCAATGATGTGCAACTATGGAGACTGTTCTGGGCCCTCCCCCTTCTCTCTGTCTCTACATCTCTTTCTCTGTCAAAAACAATGAAAAATGAATCTTTAAGAAAACAAAACCAAAAACAGAAAGCACTGTCCTGATCGGTCAGAAGGGAGCCACTCTGATTGGTCGGTGAAGAGGACAGTCAGCATCTAGCCACACAGCTCCAACTGGATGGGGACCGTCCCGGTCCTAGGGGATGAAGTGCAGGTCCAGGAGCTCACTCACAGGGGCTGGTTCTGATGGCAGGAACCCAGCGCAGGTAGCAGTTCCGCGCAGGCTTCTCCCTGAAGTGCAGCTTCCATGAGCGGCCCCTGTTTAGAAACAGCCGCTACGCTCTGCGTCTGAACGGGAGCCCAGTTAGCCACCAGGAGCCCTTCTGGGCGGGAACCTCCTTGCTCAGGGCCCACAGCGTCCGTGCACGTCACTGAGCAGACGTCTTGTGGAAAGACAGCATCTAGATCGTCCACAGAAGGTCGCTGCCACCACCCCA